>VYZW01053363.1:2577-25044 GCA_013401315.1 Balaeniceps rex
GTGAAGATTTAAGCAAAGTGTCGAGAACCGGCTCAGCAGAAGGATTTAAACAGCTACCCCTGCCTGCTGAACTACTTGCACCTAAGCTACTCTTAAGTAACTTTTCCCAGAGAATAACAGGTGAGGGGCCAGGCAAAATGTATTATTCATGCATAAGTTGCAATTGAATAGGGTGTAAGAAAGGGGTGAAACTCCAGCTGTACTAAGGAATATGTAAATAGTTGTCCTTTTCCTGTAAAAGGGATGGCAGTGTTGCTGCTGTCATAGCAACGTAGTCACAGCTGTAAATATAATAAGCTCTCAAATTTAAATATAATCACAATCAAACAGAAGGCCCATGAAAGACAATCCCCCTGTCCTCCCCCCTGCTCCCTGCATTCCCGGCAATCTTAATGGGTTTAGGTTGATTGGTTTTTCCTTGGCCTACCCTGGTCTGATTTGAAAGGCATGGATGAAAAAACTTCCCTAAGCTATTTGACAAACTTGCTAGAAAGGTTAGAACTGAACATTTCTTAAGTTGAACAGTTTTACCCTCAGATCCACTTTCCAGAACAAGAAAAGATGTCCCTGAGGAATAAAAGAAGGTTTAAAGTTGCATGGTTGCAAAGTGTTTGTAAATCAATTTGTTTTTACAATTTGCATAGTTTAAAGAATACAAAATATCCTACGACTGAGGATCTTGGCCAAAACAAGTTTGGAGGGTTTTTTTATATTATTTTTTCTTTTCTTTTAAAGACTTAATCACAACCACTATTATTAAGGCAAAGCCAGGACTTATTGCTGGGAGCACACACACAGCAAACACATTACAGCAGACAACAGTCAGCAGTGGGCCACATTCAAATGCCTGAATTTCTCCCTCAAAATGCAGGTGAATTATGCTCGAAATCTTCACTGTTTATTGGTGAAGAAATCTCAGTTGACAGTAGTCTAACTCTTTCTCATCAGCCTACCTGCCAGAATTATGTGATATGCAACCCTGAAAAACATAGTCTGTGCTCGAAGAAATTGGGGAAATATGACTAACCTCCAGACTAGAAGAGCAAGGGAAGGGTTCCTCAGCCAAACAAAACACAAAGGAATGTATTTTTGAAAACAGAGAAGTAAGACCAGTGCTATCAAAAGGCTGAATTCCCCAGTGAAACAAATTATCCAGGAATATAATTTAATAAGGTAGAAAGCAAAGTAAGCATTTTACACCTCTATTAAATTTCCTTACAAGTTTTCTCTGAAAATACAGAAAAGACAAGAATACCATTTCCTTTATATGGATTGTTAAAGTTTTGTTAGTTGTGATTTATTTGTACAGGTCTGACTAATGACTTGAAATGAAACGGCTATAGCAGGGAAATGATAAATTATCTAGTGTATAACACTGCTTAAAACCTAAACATGTGTTTATAGTTGCTGTTCTGGGATAGTTGCCAAAGGGACATTTTACTTAGCAAGTTATGTTAGAGTAGGTATTTTTTTCCTATAAACAACAAAAAAAGTCTCAAAAAATAATAAGATGGGGGGAGTGGAAGGAATCTCATTTGCCTGCTGCTAAGAAGCACCAGGAATCAGATTTTTCAAAGGAATTTCCATGGTGTTTTAATTAAAAATTCATTTCTTAATATCATCTGGGTAGAATTTTCCGAAAAAGTACATGCTACCTAGTATATAGTCTAGCTATACGACAAAGAAGCAATTCCTCAGCGTGTAAGGCTATCGCTGTCTGTAAAGTCAGTTGTAGTGCACAGGAAGTTGTGCTTCACTTTTCAGAGTTAGTTGAAGAAATAACTTACAGTCACACTACTGAGGACTAGTGAGTACAAATGACGTTCTTGACAATTCTTTGAGATAAAGGAAAAGAACTGAAAATGCATAAATCTTATTCTTGAAGATTCATTCTGTAACAGTGACTGTAATATACTTGAATGAAACAGTCTTAATGATTGGAGGGAAAAAAAGCCTGAAGTCCACTATGTAACATTTATCGTTAAAAATCTTTATTTCGTGAAGGTCTTTATGACATACAGACAGGCATTTACTTGAAAGGAAATAATAATAATAAAAAAAAACTTTAAAAGTCATTGAATTAGAAGCCCACAGTAAATATACATGCCATCAAGCTACCAAAAGAATAAAAGGCATTCCAAAAAATCAGAAGTAATATTCAGCTGAAGAAAATGGAAAAGAGATTAAAGTTCAGCAGGTTAAATGTAAACTGTAATAAGGCTGTCCAGAAAATATTTTTCTGGGCAACTTGCTAAAGGCGTAAAAACTATCAAAAATAACCATTTGGAAAACTTCAGGAGTAGGAAGCTTGCTGAGAGCCAGTAGGGCCAATAGATAATTGAGTTGAAAAGGAGAACTAAAGGAAAACAAGGCAGAAAAGCTAAGTGGACTCTTTATATCAGTGTTGATGGAAGGGTTTGGGGGGTTCCCATACCAGGGTCTGGCCATCCAGGGAAGAAGTGTCCAAAATAGGCACTATCATAGAATCACAGAACCACAGAATGGTTGAGATTAGAAAGGACCTCTGGAGGTCATCTGATCCAACTCACCCCCACCCCTCCAATTACAGAGAGAGTTTTGGAAAAAATGAACAGAAAGAATACCATCAGTTCATAAGTACCAGACATTATTTACCCAAAAAGTCAAATGAAACTCTAATACAAAATAAATGATCTACCAATGGTTTTAGCCCATTGTTTTGATTAGCAAGATAACAGATTTGATACAAAATTTTTCAGGGTAGTTAAACTTGGGACTGACCATTGAAAATATTAAGTTTTAGTCAGTTGAATTCAGTATTCATGAATGCAAAGCAATATACATTGTAGACAAAAATAGCCTACTTATATACACATATGATGATGTCCACTAAAGGGTGTAGAAAAGATATCCAGGGAGCATTGTGCACAATTTGAGGAAAACATCGGTGCTAAAAAATACCATGCAGAAAGCTCAGACACATTAAAAAAAAAAAAAAAACGAAAACGTACAAGCAACCAAACACAGAAAACATTTTGTGTCTGTTCTTGAATGCTGCATGCAGTTCTAGTTTCCTTATCTCAGAAAGGATATAGTTAAGTGAGAAAGGAAAAAACCACTGGAAACAAGGACGACCAGAGGTACTGAGGAACCTTCATTCAAGAAGAAATACAAAGCAGTAAGCAAAAAGAGCAAGAGTCCTCACAGTGGAAAAAGAACTTCTAAAAGATAGTATAGTATAGGTCAAGAAAATCATGATTCATAAGATCATGAATGAAGTTGTGATACTTCTTACAGTGTCCAAGTATGAAGTCATCCAATGAAATTAACAAGTAGCACAATTGCAATCAAAGTAAAAGGAAGAACTTCTTTTCACACATTGTGCTAGTAGTGCCACAGGATGTTGTGTAGACCAAAAATAGATATAAACTAGAAAAAGAATAGGTGGAGGAGAGGCCGTGATCAGGCCAATAAAGAAATGGGCTGGAAACAACCTACTGCAAAAGAAGTCCTTATATTAAGTCCTTATATTGCTAACTGCTACAAGCGGGGAAGCCGTCAAGAGAGAAGAACTATTCGCTACTGATGACTACCAAAGGTGGGATAGCAGGCTAACTAAACATTTGATCAGAGCTAGTGCAATCATTTTTACTCATATTCTCAAGGAAATTAAATGAAAACTGATAAGAAGATGTCCAAGAGGTAGAAACAAGAAATGAGTGAAGTCTATCAAAATCAGGAATGCTGTGAAAAAATCTGGCCTAAAAAGACAGGGGCTATCACAAAATGAGTTATTAAAGAGGAAGAATTAGACCAAGCTGACCATTTAAAAAAAGACAATGATTTACCGGGTTGGATGGATCACAACACTAAAGGGTTCCAATATTGTCTGTGCTCACATAACCACCAGGGATACACCCTTCTTCTTCTGTAAATGCAGCAACTGGATACAGCAATTTTCTATGGCTGCACATACTGATCCTAACTTTTCAAGACAACCCTAAGGGAAGAAGAGATGGGAAGAAAACAGAGAGCAAATGCATTATGTGAACAAATAGTACAATTATGTCTGAGATGCTGATAGAAGTATACATTCTTCCAGTAATTAGAGGTAGTCTCCTAAATCATGCAGAAATATGTACTTAACTTTTATTTCTAGAGAGTAACCCCAATTAGAGATGACCTTTGCTGAAATGGCCAGCAGGATGTGAGGAAGCTCTTTAGATGACATGACTCCAATAGTTTAAGAGAAATATATAGGTGAAGGTAAAAAGTTAATGGGGGACAGTTCTTAAACAACATTTGTTTTGGGGTCAGATTGTTGTCCTTTATCTCTTATCAGTGTTTTTGTAATGAACATTTACAGTCCATTTCTCTCAGCAAGAGTTTCTTCAGTTACCAGACTCGGGTCTGTTGGGCAGCTCCATTCATTCAGTCATGTCATTTCCTTGTTTCGTTAAAGACAGCTTTCATTTCATAGGCCCAGCATGGGTTTGTGTTTGGTGGAGGTGAGAGGAATTCAGCTCACTGTGTCAATAAAGCTGTGCATGGTTCCAGCTTGTTATCTTTAAATTTTACCCTGCAAGGACAATTGCTTTCCATTAAAAATAATAATAATAATAATAATAAATTCTAACTCTGTTGTTGTTGAAAGGCAATCTTTCTGATCTCTTTCTGCCAACAAAGGGCTACAGATGAAAACGAATGTTTTACTGTGGTTGTGGGTGATGTGGTTCTCACTTTGATCAGTATACACAGGAGGGGGAGCTGTGTGTCTGAGTGGACCTGTGCTTGCTTTATCCCTGTACCTCAAAAGGGCCGCTAAGACTGCAGCAGGGAGCAAGAGGGCCACATAATCCCTTCAGCCTCCCTTTGATGATGTGTTTAGCGGCACACTGTTCCTGCTAATGTGCTTCTTCAGTGTCAACCTGAATGCTGAGGGGACAGACACAGTTCCTCCAGTCCCTCTTGCAGCAATATTCGAGGTTAATTCCCTCTGCATCTTCTGCACTGCTCTGCCAAAAAGATACTTATATACATTGATTTTTCAGGACAAAAGTACCAGGTCCTAAAAGAGGTTGGACATTGTGATGCAATTGCTCAGCAATTCCTAGAAGTGTGATGCCAAGCTCTGAGCATGAGTGACAGCCTGGGCATGGCCCAGGGCTGAAAGGTGTGTCTCTGCTGTCTGCTCCCGGCCAGGTGGGTGCTGGATGGTGCGGTCCAGGAGGGACTTTTCCTTAGAAGTTGGTGCCTGATAATCTCAGCTCTCATGTTATCTAAACTGTTTGAAGGCAAACCCAACTCCTGGCCCTCCCAAATGTGTCTCATGTTACGGGTCTCCCTTGTGGTTGCTTTCATTCATCACTTTAATTAGGCTCACTACTGCTAGAGACGTGTGAACGCTGGATTGACAGTTACCTCTGGGTTAATTTTTAATATCAGACAACTTAATGGAGAAAAATGTGTTGGTTTCCTGCGGAAAAACAAGAAGTGAAGATCTCAACTGAAAAGTATGAGATAGGGTCACAGAGAAACAAAACCAATAAAATTCAGTCTACTTTGTGCTTAAAAGCATATTTCATTCTTAGCTGCCCAGGGACCTTTCTTCTAAAATTCCTCCCCACCGAGCTCTACCCTGAGAGCAAATGGGGGAGGCAGAGGACGGGTCTCCCATATGCCTCTGGGGCTAAACTGGATTTCCTTTCTGTCCACTCTTGCTGCTCAATATGGAGACATCTTCTCCTACCTGTTTATTATATTTAATTTCTTAATGCCAACACTTTCTCCTTTCAATTCACAAGGAACAGCCAGTGGGTGAGGGTCAGAGGTGCATTAAGTTTACTATTAAAGCAATTTCAGAGTTGCGACAGTATCCTGACTGCTATAACAGCATCCTGATTCACATTACAGGGAATATCACTGTGCTTACTTTTTAAACTGCTTTCTGATTTGATAGTTTTAATATGCCTCTATGAATGAAAACAAGACACATCAGCAATGACAGTGGCAAGGTCCTCTGAGACCAGCTCATCTGAAAACCTTGTTTCTCCACCCTTGCTTTCATCAGTGAAAACATGAAAGGACTAGAGTATGGACTCCTCTTTTCCAATCAAGTGCCTCATTCAGGCCACAGGTAAGCACAGTAACCGATATTCTGTGTGGTCCAGATGGCTTCAAGTGTAACGTAAGTGTCTGTGTGCTCCCCTCTACCGATTTCTGTGCTAAGTGTGTATTGCCTTGATGCTAGTTTTTGGATCCTTCTCTTGAGCTTACCGCCTGCATGACACCTCACCAGTACATGACACCTATGGTCAACCTTCCTTTTTGCCTGAAGAACGGGATTAATTTTCACACTTTCCTTCTCTAAAGGTACAATTGGCATTTTTTTCAGTATTTGATGGCATGATCCCATTCTGGGGAAGTTAGACAAGAAGTGAATGGAAACTGGATAGATTTAAGCTAACCTCACAACTATCACTAGCAACCAATGCCAGGACAAAAAAAACAGGGAAATGGAATAGATGAGAAAATTCAGTAGCAAAGCAGAAAAGTGTAAGAAAGAGGTTGAGAGATAGATGAAAAGAGAAACTCTAGAAACCACAATTTAAAAAGCAAATACACAGAAATAATAATGTCAGCCCTTACAGACAGATTAAGATGGGAACCTAGCCAACACGAGGAATGGAAGAACAATATTATAATTGTTTCTTGAGAGATATGGCAATGGGCCATTTAGCCTGCTTGTTTTTACCTTGGGTCATTGCCCAGACTGGACAATTAAAAGGATATTTTTGTCATAGAACCAGTCATTTTATTTCACTGCTGTTAAAAAAGTGTCACTACCAACTGTGCACGTTGATTTAATCTGTAGTTGTAGGATTTTGTGGAACAAAAAGCATTTGCTACAGACCAGAAATATCAGAAGCACAGCCCTAGTGTGAGTGGTCTTGTCATATCTTGAGGAATTTTCAAATTAAAAGAATGACTTTCTAGAAAGTAGGTGAAATCTCACCTTCTCTACCTCCCCACACCGTGGAAATTCTAAATACAATCTGTCAGCCAAATTCTCCTTTTATGATCACCTACACACTTCCTCTCTCCCATCCTGATTGTTGACATTTGCCAGAAGCACAATGAATCTTTAAATAGGAGCTTCTGAAGACTAGTGTCATTTATTTTCCATCCTAAGCTAAAGAATGGATGGTGGTAAGTATATAGTGTTTTCCATTCAAGACTATTAGCACATCTGTTTTCCAAGGCTCTTTTTTTGTTGCTACGTTTAGCAAAGAAGTTATTTTAGTTGCATCTGATCCCACGGGCTTAAAACATTTCTGACATTGAAGCTTTACTGTAGGTAGAGTTTTTAAGATTTAGAAAATTCAGTTTGGGTAAATGTATTCCAGTGGAATTAAACATTAAATTTATTGTAAAGGAAGAAGAGGGACTGAAGGGATGGATTCAAAAGGTGTTAGGCTCTCATGCTGTGGGAAGTGACTGAACACCCCAGTTCCACCTGTACTTGAAGGAATTTAAGTCTGTAGCTCCACTATCTTGTTCATCAAATTGTGAGATCTTCTATTACAGCTGTTGTTTCATATGCAATCCTTCGGTTGTTATTGAGCACAAGACTGAGAATGAGTCTTCTGCTTAGTGAATAAGTATTGAACGTGGAGGTGGGACACCTACATTCCAGGACACTTTCGGAACAGTGTAGTGAAAAACAGCCTAAAAGTCCCATACCACACAGACTGACTTAAGCTTGACACATAAGTTACCACTTGGGAGCCCTGAAAGGTGGTTTTAAACAAACTTGTCATGGAGAGGATGGAACTGGGAATGAGAGTATGACACAGCATTGACTAAAAGGCAAATAAAATCCCCACATTTTTCGCAACTGAAAGGATTTGGCAAATTTGGGTTGAAGTCATCAAGGAATTTAAAAACAGTAACATTGAAGTGATGGGTTTAGGTAAATTTATTATTTCTCAGCGAAAGTTTTCCTTGCTGTTTGGCAAGTGTTCATAAGTGTCTAAATATGTGAAAAATGTAAAAAAAAAAAATTGAAAAAAGTAATAAAAAAATTATATTCACAGGGGTCATTTTTCATAATTTGTTTGTCATACAAAGAGTTTTGAAGTGTTAGCAGTTTCTTGTGGTTTATATTTACAGTTTAATACTGCAGTTCTTGAAACAACTGTCTATGCCTGATTAGCACTAAGAAAATAGTGCTAATTTTAATTAGTTATTAAAAAAGTCTCATTGTCTCTACAGTTTGAAGTATAAAAAAATAAACCACAGAGTAGGATATTACAGCTAATTCTGCCTGAAAATGGGTGGGGAGGTTGCTTTCCCTAGTCCTCCAACATTTAGTTATGAATTGATAAAATCAAAATATACAAAATCAGGCTCAGATCCAAGATCAACACATCTTATTCTAGCTATTCTAATTGTCTGACCATACATCCAAGACACATCAGTAGCTCGGTGACTGCATTCCAAGACTATTGTCAGCCAAGAGAAAATTAAATGCAACTGGTTCATATTTTTTACCTATTATTTTATTTTGTCTAGTCATCCTGTCAGGAAAACCAGAAGTAGAAAAAAGAAAAAAAAATTAGCCTTGGAAAATAGATTCTTTTCACTCATTATTAATGGTACCCTTGGAAAACACCAAGTTCATTTGAGCCATCTAACATGAAAGGGAGGTGAAGGAGTAAGGAGGTATGCAGAACAGTTTGCTAAGCATCTTGGCACACTGTATCCCTGTACCCTCTGGCATTTAAAAACTAGGAGTCCCAATTGTTTTCCCAATGCACTAGAAGTTCTGTGGGATCATGGAGTTCACTTTGTCATAGAATCACAGAAACGTGTAGTCCTCTGGATGTCTCTAGATCAACACCATGCTCAAGGCAGGGCCAGTTAGAGCAAATTTCCCTCATGGCTATGTCCATTTGAGTTTCGTCTCCAGAGATGAGACTCCACTGCCTCGCTGGGAAACATGCTCCAGCGCAGACACCCTCACAGTGATTTTTTTTTCCCCCCTTACATCACTGGTTTCCCCTTGTCTACACAGTAACTCACATCACCAGCTTGGTCAGGCATGTCTTGCCCTTGGTAAATCCATGCTGACTGTTCCCAGTCACCTCCTGCGTGTGTCCTTCCTGTGCCTGGAAATGGCTTCAGGGAGGATTTGCTTCATAAGCTTCTCAGGGACTGAGTTGCTGAACACCCTGCTGTTCTCTGCATCCTGTTTTCAGTAGATAGATATGACATTTGTCTATTCTCCACTCCTAAACTATGTCCTCCTTTACTGTGGGTGTTGTTTCACTCCCACAGGTGTGATTAGTAGGCTTGGGCCTCCCCTTGGTGATGCCAGTTTGGCTTTCTAAGGCAAGTCCCTAGAAATGCTGGGAGAAAGGTGAGCTCCACAGCCACCAGCTCCATGCCCTCACAAGGCTCTCCCATAGAGGGACTGCAGGCACATCCTGTTTCACTGAAGAAAAACTTTCCAATAAAAAGAAATTTCAACTTGTTACATTCCACAAAAATGCAGGATAAAGGGCTTCCTAACGCTTAACCAACTAGTACAACATTATGAACTGGAAAATCAAGGTTATACTATTATATGTCTTTGTTATAAAGCCTTTAATGACATCACTCATAGGTACTAAAGTAGTGAGGTGATGAGACTCATAAATTGTGTAGTTACTTGTCGTGGTTTAACCCCAGCCGTCAGCTAAGCACCACACAGCCACTCGCTCACCCTCCCCGCCCCAGTGGGATGGGGGAGAGCATAGAAAGGGCAAAAGTAAGAAAACTCATGGGTTGAGATAAGAACAGTTTAATAATTGAAATAAATTATTATTATTATTAATAATAATAATAATATTGTAGCAAAAAGGAACAAAACCCAGGAAAAACAAGTGATAAAACCACTCACCACCCACAGACTGATGCCCAGCCTGTCCCCGAGCAGCGATTGCCACCCCCCAGCCAACTCCCCCCAGTTTATATACTGACCATGACAGCATATGGTATGGAATAGCCCTTTGGCCAGCTTGGATCAACTACCTTGGCTGTGCCCCCTCCCAGTTTCTTGTGCACCTGGCAGAGCATGGGAAGCTGAAAAGTCCTTGACTGGTGTAAGCACTACTTAGCAACAACTAAAACATCAGTGTGTTATCAACATTATTCTCATACTAAACCCAAAACACAGCACTATACCAGCTACTAGGAAAAAAATTAACTCTATCCCAGCCAAAACCAGGACAATACTACAGATGACGTAAAACCCAAATGTTTTTCCCCATCACATTCCTGTACCTCTTTGTAGTAATTCTTTTCACAGAAGTTGCAAAATTATTTCTGTGAAAAGTATGAAATAAGTCACAGTTCCTAATTGGGATGAGCTGAAGTATAGGAGGATAAAATGCCAAGAAGAAATTAATTTAGCTTTATGAGTAGTGTATATACAACTGGCCAATATTATAGTGTTTTAGCAGCTGTTTCTCTGCTCAGTCCAGTTAGTCACACATATTGTCCCTGAAAAATTATTGGAAAAAGAGGAAACCAGTAAAAAAGACAGATAATGTAAATTTCTTTCCATTTTGCTGTATCTAAAAAAGTGGTCAAAACCATCCATCCTTTTATTCATAGGCAGTGCTACAACCTCAGAAGAAATCCGCATGAGTCTGAAACCCAGTGGATCTGAAATAACCACAGACATCAAAGGCTTACATTTTCCCCTCAGTTGCTTCCAAAACCTCTTCTGTTTGGATGAAATAATGGCACGGTTATGAATTTATTCTCATGTAATCTATGGACAGAGAATTATATCATTCTGAAAGCAAACAGTGATTTAAGGCACTAAGGACCAATTTCTGCCCTTGCATTTTGCATAAACAATTGCCATTGTTGAGCTTGTGCCCAGATTTAAAAATAAAATTTGGTCCAGCTTTTGGCAAATGATGCCCATTAGCAGTTGAAAAGGATAAAGCCTAGACTGGATGCCAGGTCTAGATTTGTGTCACTCTTGTTTTCGTGCTGAATGTTGTACTCACATGCTGTATTTGGTGAGGGCCAGTCTGATCCAGAAGGCAACATGTAGAACTTAGACCCAGCTGTGAGGTTCTGGGTAGAAGTCCCATTACAAATCAGAGTAAATACCAGATCTCTGACTTTCAGACTGCAAACTCTTTGTATAACATGCTTTTTACTGTATGCCTTTACAGTACTTGGTTTGTTAGGACTACCAAACAAACCTGGATATGCTACTATGAAATATCAGCAGCAAGTTTGGGACCACCAGGCAACTTCAATCTCATTGGTTTTGGATACTAAAACTCACTCCAGCCGTCCTAAATCTATTTACTGTATTCTACTGTTACACATACTTTTTCATAAAACAACCTGCTATAAATTACTCTCTATGTACAAAAAAAGTCTTAAGAAGTAAATCCAGGCAACTGAAATTGAGTAAAAACTTAAATAAAACACATTTATTATATTATCTTTCCCTTTCTTAACATTTATCAACATATGAAAATTTTCCTTTACCACTAAAACTTTATTTTAATCTGTTTTTCTAGTTCTTTATAACTAATCTTGTATTTCTAACCTGAGGTAATTAAAGTAGTGTTTTCCTTTCAAAAATAACAAACTGGCCCTAGTAACTGGCCAGAGAACTATGAGATTATGTGGTAAAACCATCCCTGTTCAAAAATGTATATTTTTGATTAAAGCTCTTGAGTGGCATGTAGCAGATAATAGCATAATCCTCTCTCCATCATTTATGCTCTATTACATTAATCTCAATTTCAAATCTTCTTGATATTGAATTGCAAGGGGAAGAAGTGATTTGGAAAAGAAACGTCGATCTCAGAACATCACCAGATAGATTTCTTTTATATATATATGTGTGTGTGTGTGTCTGTGCACATGTGGGTATGCATGTATTTATGAACGTGTAGAATTTCAGAAAACAGCTTTCTATAAACCAAAGCATGAAAGAAACAAGGAAATAGTCATAATTTTTTCCCTCTCAGCCTTGTAAGGTCCGTAGTGCTGCGCCTAGAACATGCAGAGTGGGAAAGGATACAGGACAAAATGAGCTAGATGGAATCAGGGGTTAATTTCCCCCTGACTTATGAATTTTTTTAAATGAGAGTTTTTTAACTAAACTTTTGTGTGAAAAAAATTCAGGTGAGGTAGGCTGCACCTGTATAGATGGAGGTAAATGTGGGTCTTAAGTAAGAGAGAGTTGAGTTTATATTGCCCTGTAAAACTTCTCCATTTTTAAATGGAATTTTTGAATAAAACTGCTGAGGCATGCGAGCTCTCCTTGGCCATCCTGTTAACTCCTCACCACTGGCGACTGGGAGCCTTTTCCATTCAGCACAGCCAGAGACAGCTTAAATTAATAAAAAGGAGCAGGCCAGTGGTATAATCTGATCTGCAGTAAAGCAGTCTCTGGTCTGGAAACATCTGACTTTAACATGAATTAAAATCTGAAAGTTTTTCTAAACTTTCATTGCCTTCCTATGTTCCTACAGAGATTGCAGTTTCATGTTTCACAGCACCAGACCCAGAGTATTTTCCTTTTGTGGAAGCTCTTTCGTACAGATTGTTGAGATGCTAAGAAAATTAATATGATATAAACACGCATATACACACTGCATGTGACCTTCTGCATCAAAATTGGAGGTTCAGCGGGGGAGAAGGGGAGGTGGGGAAAAGCCTGCGTTTAATGATCCAGAATAATACCAAACATGGGGCTAACTGGAAGAACATTCTGCTGTCTTAAAAGTAGGCAGCTATGTGTAATGGCATCCTTTTATTCCAAGTAATTGGATCTGTTAAAATATTTTTAAATATCAGTGAGTGAGTATCATAAATTATGTCACTTGGCAGTCTTTGAAATCTCTTTTCCCTCAGGGTCAGCAGCAGGGGCAGTGAATTTGGAAGATGCTAACAAGGTTTTTTAAAGCCCAAGTGGTCTCTCTCCAAATTGAAAATCTCTTAATCTACTCACTGGATTTTACAACACAAACTCTTACTTCTCCATATATTTCTTGGTTTATACATCCTGAGAAGAAACAAGAAATTGCTTTTAAAATAGAATTTCCAACTGCTACATGTCAGCTTGGACAGCACAGAAAAACACGTGAACAGATTTTCCTTTTCCACGAGGTTTTAATTAGTGCCAGAGAAGCCATAAGGGTCTTCACTAGTTACGTTTATGCAAAACTACTTGGGATTTTGGCTGCAACTTTCCTTCATATTCTTCAGTTCCTCTGTAACCCTACGTCTACTGCTCTTCTTCCTCTTTTTACTTTTATATTTCTTCAAATGTGCCCATAATAACCCCTTAGCTTTGAGACTTTTACCAGAGAGATCAATGATTTGGGCAGATTTTTAACTGAGACACCTACCAAATTTTGATTACGTGTGATGGGGGCATGCGCATTCCCAAGTGACCGCAGCACAGCTTTCCTCTGGCCAGGCTGTGTTCAGCAGGGAGAAGCTCTGGTGTATAAACTGGCTGGAGTGGGGATGCTCAGATCATTTGCAAAAGCAACTCTGGAGCCTCTCTTTGGAAAACGTCAGCGTTTTGAGCCTTTCCGGGTCAAGGTCCTCATCTCCAGGCCTTTCCTGTATCTTTGGTCGTCCATTCTTGCCTGAGTGAGCCTTCAGGTAATCAGCTGCAAGGGGCTCAATACAGTTGCTGAAGTGTAGGCACCATGAGTGCCATTTGAGATGATTACCTGAAGGTCCTTGAGAAAAAACACCCACATGGGTGTTTGCAACTGGGAGACCCTACATATTCCCAGAGCAGCATTTATGGAAGACCTTTATACCATGATTTCAAAATACTTAACAAAACCTCCTGTTTACACAAAAATAATATCCACAATTAGGGTTAAGTACCCCTTTATAGATTTGCAAATAGAGGGAGAAAAAATGTTGGTTTATCCTTTGTTCATAAAAATAATCATTGAGAGCAACTAAGAATTTGCATACAATTAGGCAAGGCTCACTCAGCCAGAGTTTCTGAAGATTAAATAAAAGAAATAAAATTGAGACAACCTGAATGTATGTGCAATTTTATTCTTATCATTGGTGGTTTCTTTTCTGTGCTATTTGGGTCTCCAGGCGTATGCTTTTTTCACTCTAATATGTTTATGCAAATTTGCTCCAATTGCTACTTGCAAGTGTTCACAACATGACAAGTATTCTGACATATTTATGTGACATACCTTTTGAAGAGATGATAGGGACATTACAGCACCACATTTGTGATGCTATAGATGAGGACTGTCACGCTTTCCATTCTAAAACACTATTTCTAGAGGGTTTATAATCCTGGAACAAAAATGATTTTGGGACCTTAGTTTCACATACATGACTGGAATAACATATCTCTGGATACAGTGTGAGAAAATGTCAGTTCAGTAGAATTTAGAGCTACAGTGCCAATGAATACACACAATTTGCAAGAAAAGGGGTTTTGCCCACATCAGTATTCTTTAAAATTTGAGTTTTGCAGCTGGTTTCAACTCTGCCATAACTACATAGATATTAGGATACAAAAGTGTGCACATCTGTGGTAATTTATATAAAAATAAAACATTCCTGTAAGTGTGAAGAATGAATGCTCCTATGATGCAGGTGTTTTTAGACAAAAGATGGTAACAATTCAAGAGACCTATTAAAATGCTACTGATGTTTACTGGAAAAAAATAGGAAAAAACAGAACTCAATGGCTTACTGCTGCAAGATCTCATATGTTTCCTCTGACACTTAGGCACATGTTAAGGATGTTGCACAGACAATTGCTATTTTTTAAGTTTTCATGTTTGTATTCTTTAACTGTATGGAAACATTCCCCCTCAGAAAACACTCCTTAACTACTTGGAGAATCAGTTTTGACAGACATTGTCTTTCTGCCACTTATCAATACCTTCAGTTCTCCTTTGGTTTCTCAGATAGCATGGCAGCTTCCTTTTACTGGCACTAAAGCCTGTGGAACTTTGTAATTCTTTTCCAGATACCTAATACCTGAGAAATGGATGATAGCTAGAAGTAGTTCTCTTTAGGACATCATAAACTGAGGAAAAAAAATCACCTCCCAGCATCCTCTGAAATTTGCCTGAGAGGAAAAGCCAGAGTCAGTAAAAGAGTGGGCTTCTGTTCACCATGATCCTCTGCAAAACCTAGTTGTGTCAAATTCCAGTGAAAAGTTTCTGCTACTACAAGAGTCTAATCACCCGACAAACTTGTAATGTGTCAGTACCATGCTTCTGCCAGAATCTCGCAGTATTGCCTTGGACATTATTAGGTCATGTATCAGCAGAGTTTCTGTGATATCACCCAGCCTCTGTTGCCTCGTGTGCTCATTTCAGAAACCTAAGCGGTGCCACAAGCACGTCTGGCTTGGGCAAGTGAAGCCATCCTGTAATGGGTGGGAAATGTGAAGCAGACAGTCTGTGTTCTAGCATTTATCCTTCTTCATTGCTGAAATACTGTATCTTCAAATGACCTACATGTAGACAGGCCACCAAATCACAGCTTTACCTCCCAGGTGAGCCTCAAGCACCTTCGTTCAAGGACAAGTCAGCTCAAAGTATAGGCACATGAGGTCACAGCCCCCCTGGGAAGAGGAAGAATAACAATTATCCACCTAGCTCTGCAAAAAAAAAGCTGTTTGAAGGTTTCTTTGCTGAGATCTTGAGCAGAGGACAAAGACTGAGTCCAGGTACCACCTTACACTCATGCAGTCCTATTCCTTTGTAGACCTCCTAACCCCCTAGGTGCCTGAACTCCTTAAACACTTCCTCTTTTCACCAGGAAGCCTCCTGAGTCGTTAGCTTTAGGCACTCATTCATGCCAAGGAGCACACAGAAACTGGTTTCTACCTACTAGAGATGGAAACCTTTCACAAAACCAATAGCGGGTGGGAGCACTGGGCCAGGAAGTGTGGAATCACACGCTAGGACTTTACCTACATGAGTGCCTGTGAGCTGGTTGCTCAGGAAAACAGCCAGACCACCAGGCCCTGGGCAATCCCGGCAGGGCACTCAGTCTCCCCACTCGTCCTGCAGCCAGCAACGCAGGAGTAGTGCACGTGGAAGGAAAATGAGAAAGGAAGGAAACCAAATCTATCCTACAAGTTGAAGGACTCAGCTAGCGGAGGGAAGAGCTGTTTCCAGCTCCTTTCCCTGTTCACTTGTAGGATAGTGCATGGCTGCAGTAGAGACCAGGGGCGGGAGCCCGAATCCTCCATGGGTCACAGGCTGCTCCATGGCTTGTGTCCATGAAGGCTCACCAGGAAGGCTGGAAGCTACCCCCTTCCTTTCATTTCTAGCATCCAGAGGTTCATAAACTGCAATATGTGTGTAAGATACACCTTCATCTTCCCTCTTCCACACATACACACACACACGCAGACTGAAGTATAGCTAAAAGACAGATTTCTGCCCTGGGGTAAACAACATAGCTAGAAGGTTACTAGGAGAACAGCAGGAGGTAATGCTACTTCTTTCTTCAAAATAACCCCAGCCCTACCTATTAGGCGTCCATAAAGCCACCTATATTTCAAAATGCATATGGGTGTCTACCATTCCCAACTGGCAAGCTAGGCCTTCAGAAACTAAGTGTACCGGCTCTTCCTCTAAGATCTGCTTTTCTCCTTTGAATTTAGTAACTTACTTCAAGGGCAGTAGATTTCCTCCTCTCTTCTCCTTCTTGCAACAAATTTAGCCACTTTGCTACCTGGCCGTGCTTCCTACCCTGAATAAACCCCACTAAAAATTACATTTGGGCGTAACATGATTTGGTCTGGTCAAATTATTTCTAGCTAACATTTCTCCTTGTAACCTGACACATTCTTTTAATGCTATGAACAAATGAATAATGAGGTAAAAATTAATTAATTCTTCAGATTAAAAAAAAAAAGCAAAACCATCAAAAAGTAAAGGCTCTGTTATAAATCATAGTCATACAGAGGAAAAAAAAATTAAAAAATCTGTGTTTTGGAGATTTTGATGTGAATCATTCCAGCTTTAAGCAGGAGTAGGGGTGATGTACCTTCTACTTTATCCTATGAGGAGATTTTTCACAAAACATAACACTCCTGCATGGGAAGGCAGTCCTCCTTAGTTTCCACAAACCCGCATGTCCACTGGTAAATCTATGCCCTAGTCCACCTGCCACCATGGCATCGTGCCCACTCACACTAGGTGAGTAGATCACAGAAGCCAATCAACAAATCTCTGGATGGCTTGGGGAGGTTAATATACAGAATACTAAGAGTCAGGTTTTTGAAGAGTCTCCTGGCACATCTTGTGTTTTTAATGATTAGGATCTCACCCTCAGGGCTATGTGTTACCAGCTCAGTCCTTGTAGCAGGGGACTGGAGCAGATGGCTTGGCAAAACAAAAAGGCTCTTGCCTTTTCAAAAATTAAAGATTAATTTGTTGTTTTCTTCTAATAGGAAATTTCATGCTGACGAAAGTATTGAGCTGACAGGCTTGTATTTCTCCATCCATCTTCTGTTCAGAGAAAAGCATAACCATCCTTATGTTAACTCCACAGACTGTCTACATCCTCCTATGCAGTGATAAGAGAATATTTCAGCACTCCCAGCTATTTTGCCTTTGTCATCTCCACTGTGGTTTCCAACAAGAATGATATCACCGTGTGTTTATGGATTTATTTGTTTGGTTTTCATTATGTGGACAATAGTCTACTACAAGCTGGCCTGAGAACTCCAATTATATCATATAGACGAACCATCTGGCTCAGTATTAATTAATGGTAACATTTTTAGCCATTACTGCTCTGGGCTAGATACATAGTATGAGAGGCAAAACCTTCTTATTGGATAACCAATCACCTTGTCACCTGAAGCAGCCAGATTAGTCAGTACCTAGTGCTGGGTCCTGGTAGACATTGATGGACTGGTCAACAAGGGTACGTAATAGAAGCACTTCTCAGAATATTAGACAAGTGCAAAGGGTGAAAAGGAATTAACCCTTTTCTGCACAGGGGCAATGGGAATTAACCATGGCTCCTAACTTTTCTGTTGGAAATTCTCATGTTCCCGTCTGATCACAATGTGTAACAGCAAAGGGTTTGTGCAATTCAGTGTAATGGAATCTATTTTTATAATTAGTCAGTTTAATAAATTTCAAAAGACACAAGTACTGAAATAACTTTTTGCTGAAAAATACAACAGGTATTTAATAGACGCTATTTATCCAACACTAGTAGCTCTTTTTGAGGCCTTTCTAAAGCCCACGCTCCAAAATCTTTACCGTTTTGAGCCACGAACCCTCATAGGAGGTCATTAAGCATACAGGCAGTGGAACTGCACAGCTGCTCCTCCAGTCATACTAATCTCTAGACAGATGCTCTTCATGTTCATGTGCTGTGATGAATGCCAAAGAAACTATTAGACAACAGATTGACTTAGACTGGACAGTGATCCTTGGAGAACTGGTTTCAGACTACAAGAAGAGCTGAGGGGTCACAGAGGGAGCTGAAACCCATGACAATGTGAACAGAGAGAGTTGCCTTTCAGCTAGATTTTCCCCTTCAATATTTCAGAATGCAGCCTTGCTTGGAGTGCCAAAAAAACAGCACTAAAGCAGACTTCCATTATTTTTTCTGCTTACTTGCTTACTGGATTTGCTGCAGCTAGCTTGGCTGTTCAACTTTGCCAAAATCTGACTTGCAAGAGATTCCTAAGCATTTCTGTATCGATCCCATGCTCATCCTCTGGCTGCTGCAATCTTCTACAGTATCTGTTGGGAATCTTAACAAGCAGCAAAGGGGGGGCTCCAGGCAGAGAGTCATCCCCCATCACACCCATCCCCACCCTGTAGAGAAGGCCTGAAGACAACTTAGTTGTTATGAAACTGAGAGATTGCACCTGCTCCTCTCCTCCGAGGCTCACAAGAAAGTTCACATGCCATTACCAGATTTGAGTCCAGGGGCCTGTCTGTCCAGAGAGAGGTGTCATCTGTGCTACATCCCGCTATGGTCCTTACTTTTCTGACCTTCATAGCTACAGCAGATGTTCTCGTTATGTTGTTATTCTGAGGAAGGGGTTTTGTTGGCCTCTCTGAGCTCCTGGGCTCTCATCCAGCTGCAGCTGTGGAAAAAGGATACATATAATAATAATGGAATCTTCTTTCTGTCATTTCAGCTTACATCATCTTGGCACCAGCAGTCAAGGTAGCATTAGTCAGTCAGTCATAGGATTTCTGTGGAATCCTTGTCCAAACCACCACCCTTCTGTCTCCACTGCCATGCTGTCTCTCCTCTTATCTACCCCTTCCCAACTGGAATGATTTCAGATCTGGGAAATAACGAGTTGCTTCTCTGCTGACCACTGTGCTTTTCCTCAGCTCATACCTCCTGCACGTGCTAACAGTGACATTTGCAAAACACAGAAACCTGAATCCATTTAGTTATGCCGTACCCACGTAAAAGTTTTGCAGTGAAGCAAAGAAGAAGTTTTACTTTGCATATCATTGCTTTTTTTTGAATGATGCACATAAAAATATGCCCATTGCAACTTCAAGTTGTCACCCAGTCTCTAGCTACTTTGTATGGGGATCTACTGCGAGAAGGATCAGGATCTATGAACATAAAGAATGATGGGGAGGCAGGGGGCACACTTTGGGGGAAGGAGGGTAATTCAAAGTATGCTATGTAATGGTGATGGAACAAGCTGTGTAGTCTGATTTGTCAAGAAAAGGAAATGTTACAAGTTTAAGGCCTGTTATAACTCTTGCTTAATTTTGCAGAGGCTTGTAAGAGGACATTTATTTTTAACATATTATAAAACACTCAGTTAAAATTCAGAGTATGTACATACACAGAATATGTGAATAAACATTGACTTACACACGCAAAATGTTATAAATCTCATTTGATATGCAGTATAGCTGTGCCTTCACAAATACTCACAATGTTTTGATGGTGCCAGCATTTCTTAAACTGTGCCATTTAGGCAGGAATGATTGTTGCCTTTTTCATTCATCTGTGGAAATGTTCAAGCAGGAAAAAAAAAATCACTTGCTTTTAACTTTTGTTTTGCAAAGTTTAATCCATGAAATAAATGAAGTTGCTCTAGCAGATCCATCCGTACTGATCAAAACAAATAAATTCTTTCAGCTTCCTACTTCTTGCATGAAAACTCTTCCCTGAAAATATGGCTTGGCAGGAAAACCAACACCACTGTTGTGCATTGACTTACATCAGAAAGAATGAAAATAAGATGCTCTTAACTGAAGTAGAGGAAAAACAGCTGAAAGGAATAGCAGTTAAGCAGGTAGGTCACAGTCTTGATGAATGTGGGAAGACACAGAGGACAATAAATGGTAATGATTTTTCCATGTTAGCATCTTAAAGTGTTACCATCTATGTATTTGTGCTAAGATTGCTGATGGGCTAAAACTAAATATAATTCCTGGACCAGAGCGGAAATTTCAGGAAAATGAACACTGCCATTGTATAAAAATAGGGAATCCAGAATTATTGCCTTTGGCAATGAATAAAATGTGAAAGCAGACTGTGTTCCTGCAGTGCTTTCTATTCCACCTTAAAGATCCAGTATGCTCAAGCATTATTTTACATAAAGAGGAAGCATGGAGGCAGCTATCCAGTTTTCTTTCTTGTTAGCCCCACAATGGTTCCCACTTCATCCTCTCTTTCTGTTTCCTCTACCTGTCAGATTCCTGAGGGAAGACACGTGTAGCTTGGACAACTCAAGTTGGAGTTCTTTCTCCTTCAGCTTTGTTTATGTTTGCTATTTCTTCCAGCATGCTTCCTATTTTTCTGCCAAATAGCACTTGACAAAAGCCCTCTAAAGAGAATAATAAGAAAAAGGCTGAACAGAAGGTGTTTCTTCTGAATGCTGGCTTCATTTCAGCAAATCAAGAAGTGAGTATTTTTCAGACAACTTTGTAAATCACAATCTCAACACAAATGCTAGAGCCTCATCATATTACACTTTCGGGTACAAGCACGGGTTTCCTATGGAAGAAGAGATTTTCTTGCAGATAGGACCTCTGTGGAAGGGATCTTAAAGATCAAACATTAAAAAATACACAAGAGAAAAGGACAAGAAAAAGAAGGCATTTAATGTTTATGTGGTTGCATTTTATTGTGACCAGGGTTGAACCCTTCTATTTACAGTTGTGGAGAAAGAAAATATTTTCCTGACCACAGCTGAAGAGAGACCCTGACAGGGCTTTCCTGCTCGCCATCTCCCATGTCATCAGTGTTTTCTGGGAGAAGAATTTGAGGTGGTTTTCCACCTAAGTGGTTACAGCTGTTTCCACAGGATCAGTCAGATGGAGTTTCTGCCTCTGTTTATTTTGGCTCTGATTTTCGGCTGGAGCCCGGCAGGATGACAGTGTTTGCTCAGTGTCTTGGGACTTTGGACAAACATTCCAGAATTTCTGACTTCTTAACATTAATGTTTGATGAATTCTGCTCTTAATTTCTTCTGGAAAAATGTCAAGCCCACTGGGGATTACCCTTAGTCTTACAACAGTCTTTTCTTCTTTTTCTTTTTTTTTTAAGGGAAGAAAAGAAAATCATTTGCTAGCCTGTGAAAATGAGCATGCTGTAAAAATTGGAGAATGCAGTTTTCTAAAATTGCAGGCTTCAGTTCTTTTGTAATTTTTCTTCTTTTCTTGTTAAGAACACTCTGCTTGACAGGAAACTTCCACTGAGATATATCTACAGCTAAAACTTCTGTAAAAACTGTTCCACATAGGGCGTTAGTTGGGAAGGTTATTATCCAATAGTTAAGCAACTCTTTCTCAAAGTCGCTGTTTTGATAGCCTCAAAACATACTGCGTCAATACACTGTTGTCAAAGGCGACCTTTAGAAAACAAAATAAACACCCAGGTGAAATAGTGACCCCGGTGGAAAGAACAGACTTTATCATTGACTTCAGCAAGGTCAGGACTTCCTCCTTAGTACCTTATCTCTTGAACAGTGGAAAAGCACAGGTCACAGAAGTACGTCTTGAGGAACATTTACTAACTCACAGGGATGGATAGAGAAGTGTATTTAAAAATATGCAAAAATATTCAAAAATGCACTGAATTAAACCTATATTTAAATTATGTTCAATGAGCATACTGCATTGCATGGAGTGGCTGCTGGTTTTTATACCTACATATCTTTAGTTACTTGCAAGGGCCATCTAAACATATATCATACTTACACCAGCAGCAGCTGACTTCAGGCTAGCTAGACAGCTGTACTTCAGAGGACAGAGCCTGATTTACAGTCCACCCCTTAAACACTAAAAGCTCATGCTGTCCAGTCCACACATCAGAAGGAGGCAGGCAGGGATTAGGTCCAGACATAACTGGGAAGTCTATTTAGATCCCACATCTCTTTTCTCTTTTTTTTTCTCCCTACCTCTTCGCCCTCATTCAGTGAGAAAAGAAGGAAGCACA
>VYZW01053367.1:10433-22219 GCA_013401315.1 Balaeniceps rex
CTACTACCACTTTGAAAACACATTTGAAAAGTTGAAGTATTGGTACATTTGAAGTACTGACAGATTAATGACACAGATCATTTATATGTTTACTGTTCATTGGTGACTGGTGTAAGAAGTATAAGCTCGATTATGTCTGTCAGGACTAGGCAAAGGGGCCTGTTCTTGGTAAGCAGAACCAAAGAAGCTGATAAGCATTAAAGTTGCTGTCAGAGGAAAATATACCTGATTCTAACTGACTAATTCAGTAATTGAAATTAGTGCTAAAGTGTAAGCTATGCTGTGAAAAAAGAACAGGGTGTTTGTGTGTACATAATGTGAAAAGAAAAATTATAATTTGCACATCGCAAAGTATATTCGGCTTAATGCAGTCATCTGGGCAGAGTTCACAGGGTTTCTGTCCCTTCATCCTGTCTAGTTTCACTGCATTACAAACTTGTCCTCAGCACCTACTTCAGCTTTTCAATTAAAATATAGAGAACTAGTAGGAGAAACCCCTGTAAGTTAGAAGTTCTTTCTAATGAGTTTTTGAGAGTATTACAGATGGCAAAATCCAGCTTTTTAATACTTGCTGCAGTTCCTGCAGGAAAGTTATTTACCTGCTGTTCCAAGTAACATTTAATTACTTTAACTTCTTCCTACAGGCTTCCTTTGTGCATACGAGAGCACTTTGGGTAGTCACTTTCCCTTATATGTAGTTTTTATTTGTGCAGGTTAATGGTATCATTACCAGCATACCTGTGGCAACTGATCACGCTTTACTATTTTAAAAGAACAATTAATAGGGATTGACTTGTAGTAACTGGGAAAATATGTATTTTTTAAAAAACTAGCTAGGTTTCAAACTAGGCTTTTACTTTTATCTCGTGTGTAATGGAAGTTTTGCCCCACTACTTTGTGAGGCCACCTCATCAGTTAGACTCAGAGCAAGTTTCTATATTAAAAAGACATTCTTATGTATTTCTCACAAACACATAAATTGTCAATTCTTTCCTGATGGTTTTGTTAATATGACATAATTGGTGTGTATATACTGAAGTAAACAATGCAGTATGTTTATCTTGATATTGATAGGGTTGTCTTTGGAAAACTAGAAAAATCTACAGCTTCCTCCTCCTCCTAAAGGCAGGGGGGCATAAGAAAGAGATTCTTCTGTGGATTTCTGATTCTCCTTCCCTCATCCCTTCCTCTGGCCAATGAAATACCCTTTATAGGAATGGAAGTGTGAAAAAGTAATAAATAATTTCCTAAAGGACGGTTTATTTGACATATTTGGAAGACCTGTGGTGGTTATGAGTACGGATGGGTTTGAGCTGCAGAATTCCAAAGAATAAAAGCAATGGAAACATAAGGGTGAGAAAGGGAACATTGAAAACAAAGCATTTTGAGGCTGGAGAGTACATTTCAGTATAATAACTTACAGATATTTCCTCTGAACTCCATAACAAATAAGTCAGATAGGAATCTTAGTTCTCTGATTCATAATAGGTGCTAGCTCACTTAAGCTTTCCTTGCTTTTAGCAGGCTTCCTGTTTCTTTGAAATACTTTCCACTTGAATGAGGAACTAGAAACAATTGTCAATAACTATTCTAAACCTGTATATGAGCCAGTTTGTTTATAGTCTATTTAATGACTGTGGATTTTTCTCTTCTTTCTTCACCCAGAGTCCACCGACTCTGCTCCTGTAGTTTTTAAACACTCTTAGAGCACAGCAAGGAACTCTTTCAGACTAGCAAAGTAAAGGTGGTGTGTCTGTACTGGGGGTAGGGGAAGAGAAAAGCAGTATCAGGGGGGAAAAAAGAGAAAAAAAAAATTTCAGTGATAGTCCTTAGTCTGTTTTGATCCATTCTTCATCCTCCTTCTCCAGCTCCTCTTCTCTTCTCTTCCTTGTCCCCCCAGTCCTGAAAGCCATCCACTGCCTCCTTTAATCATCACTTAATATATTGCTTTCTTAACTGTCACTGTCTGCAACTGAGAAGCATAATCATCTTCTTGTGTCATTACTTCCTGACTTGGATTCTTAATTAAAACTGTATGGTGGTCTGTTGCAGAAGTATGAAAATATTATTGAGTGTGTTGTAGTTAACATATGATTCAGGTTCTATTCAGTTTTAGGGTAGGATTGTCTTGAGTTTAAAAAAAGTTTATATTTCAGATTATTCTTTGTGCTTCATTATTCGCGCTGGTGACCTGTTAGAGTTGGTGTTTGTCCTGTCTTATGAATCCGTATGTGAAAGGCTAACTTATTCAAAGATACTATGTCCACACTGAAGTAGAATTACTGGATAATTTATTACAGGTTGAACAGCTTCTTGTAACTAAGAAAATTTAAAAATGACTCAATGAATTAAGTGAGGAATGTCTGTGGAAACGCTCTTCTCATGTATGCCCCTAAAGACAGACGAGGGACAGATAATCACAAACAGGAATAATGCAGAACTCTTCTTATATTTATCATATTCTTATATTTATATTTAATTGTTTTTATTTGACATATATGGTACATAGTCATTAGTAGAATAAAATTCCTATCAAAGCATAAAAGCTTTTTGCATGCATGATTATTTAAAACATCTCTCCAGTACCATAGAGTAGATTAACACAATAAAGTTACAGAGCTGTAACCACAGAAAAATAAACAGGATATTAGGAAAACTGTGGAATTATGTCCTTGGTGACTTAACAAAGATAGTATGGTTTAATTTCCATATTTAGTGAGGACATCAGATCTGTTTGCTTATGGTTCTTAGTATGCTGCATATAATTTAATAATATCTTTTGAATATTTTTTCAGCTCGAGATGCTGATGAGAGAGAGAAGTGGATTCATGCTTTAGAGGACACCATTCTCCGCCATACCCTCCAGCTTCAGGCAAGTTTCACTTTCACTTTTAACTTTTTACTTTCTTTTTTCCAAAGCAATTAAATACAATGGCATGACTGCTAATATCAAATATATCTTGTATAACATCTGGCTGTTCTATGGCCTATACAGTATGACATCAGTATAGGTACCTGAGATTAAGTTTGAGTCTTTCTGTTATTATTTTCTTATCTTACCATCATGAAAAGTCAGTATATGACTTCTTTTCATTAACTTATATTTTTAATTGGTGGTTCCAGACTGATCGTTGCACATTTAGGTTGGGTTTTTTTGTTTGTTTGGGTTAAACTGGGAGTTAGTCCTTTTTGGGTCAAGCAGAATGAGACATCTGGAAGCCTGTTTGAAATTAAAATGAGACAGCAGCATTGAACCTCTTTCTGGATGACAAAAATGGTAAATAGCTTATGTTTGAATCCACTGTGTAAGCTGGATTCTAGTTTTGAAGTTTTCTGTTTCTGAAAACAGATGATTGGACTGAGGATGGTTCTTAGCACTGGTTATCTAAGATCAGTTTCTGGCAATGTTCTAGACTTGGACATGTCCATAAGGCTTGCTAATCCTTTATTTGTGCCTTGGAGAGAAAAGCAAACTCTTCATGAAAGAGATTTTCTCATACTTGATTTGTACCACAAAGGTCTAGGATGAGAGTGTAGAAATCTTAAAACAGGTTTTCATTATTTGTGTTGAAAAGAAGCTTGTGGAGTACGGCAAGAGAATTAGGTCTCTTAATGATTGACACTGTGTAAAGAAAGTTACATTAAAATCCCTAATATCACAGAAAGAGAAGCAGCTTATAAAGACTGATTTAGATGACATTTGCCCAATCTAAAGAGTTAGAACAAGCCTGAATTTATCCCATCCAACTTTAGGTACTTGTGCTATCTCAGGCAATTTACTTTAATTTCCTGCTAAACAGTGGTTTTCAACCTTTTTTGCCTTATTAAAGACCATTACAAATTATCTAGCGGATAGCAGATCGCTGGATAAAAATCAAGTTTGACAATCAGCTTTGTATCCCTAGTAACATGTCATGGATATTTTAAAAGTAATCTCTCCATCTGGACACAGTAGCTGACTGCAGACTGAAAAACTCTGCTCTGCAGCGGTTGTGAGGAGACAGATTATCTAGAGGACAACATATGGATTTAGAAGGGCTGAGCTGCCTCCCAAGGGATGTCTCTTTCCCCATCCTCTCCTTGGAGAGAGAAAGTGAATAGGTTAACGTAAGCAGTCCTGTTTAGGATCTGAAATGAAGTAAAAGTAACCTGTGCAAGTTTTCTCCACTCGGAAGACTTTTTATGGCTTGGAGATAGAGAGTACAGAAATGAAACACCAGAATATACCGCAGTTTTACTAAAATGTACACTTTCATGCTCTCTAGAAGTTGTGATCGTAGTTTTATTGGCAGACATAGATTTCATGATTGCAGCTAATAATGGAACTGTTTCCCGTTACATAATCTGGTCATGTTCCAGGAGTTTTTCAAGTAAGTAAGGCATATTTAGATAAAAAAGCCCTAAGGTAGTAATTTATTTAGTAATGTTTGCAGGAATAATTAAAAATCTAGATCTGATTACTAAGAAACATATCCTCATCCCTCTTAAATATGTTCAGCATTGAGTGTAATACCTTGTGGGCCACTGTTGTGTGCTCACCATTCATTTTCAAGAACCTTCTTCAATGTGCCAGTCATACAAACTTTTTGTTTGAGGGCCTTATTTTTAGACTGGCTGGAATATCGTTCACTGACATCCCCATTCAGGAACTCTCAAGGCTCGCCATCTTCATTGACATGAGCTGCTGAACAGATACTGATTTAACAATGGAACAAGCCTATACCTCCTTGTGAAATATCTTTCTCTCATGAGTTAGGAGAGCGCTCTCAGTTACCGCTCACCTGCAGAGCGCTGTGCCTCACTAGCGGGATGTGCAGGCAGAATGAACAAACTCTGTTGAGCCTGGGCTGAAGTTACGGAGGCTGCCTGCAGGGCCGAGCACTGACTCCTCAGTTTTGATAGCCGGCCAGGTTCGGTTGGGCTTTACGAGCGCGCTCTCGCCTCGGCCGCTGCTGAAGCCAGCGGTGCCCTGGAGGGGGTGACCCTGAAGCCGCCTTGCGGGCACCCCGGGCCGGCACGGAGCGCGGTGCCGTCCCGCCAGTTGGCCGAGGGGCCTCGCCCGCTCCGCACGGCGGCTTTTGTTTCAGTGACAGGACGCGCGGCGCTGAGCCCGTCCTCCCACCCGCCCTCGCCGCGGCCGGCCGGCCTGCCTGCTTCCCTCCACTGCGGGGCCGCTGCTGCGGGGCTGTTCACCCCTCCCGCTGACCGCCATTCTCCGGAGGGAGGGGCGCGTCTCCCCTCCCGCCAATGGGCGGCCGCCTTATTCCTGATGCGAGCGGCGGGGCTGTGGCCGCAGCTGGCGGGGTGCCCTGCCCTTCCCCGCCCCGCCGCTCCCCCCACCGGAGGCGGTGCTGCCGGGGGCGGGCGGCCAGCCAGCTCCGCCGCTCCTCACGCCTCGCCGCACCGTACCGCGCGGAGGAATGGCCGGTGTGAGTACGGGGGAGGGAAGGACGGGGGGGCAGGTGTCAAGGCTGTCGGGTGCCCCCTCTGGGGCAGGTCCCCCCTCTTGGGGCAGGTCCCCAACCCCCCGCAGCCCCTCCCTGACTGGAAGCCGAGCGCTGCCTCCTCCCCGCGGCGGCCGAGCGGCTCTGGCCGCTGCCCTGCCCCGCCCGGACGGCCGCTCGGGGCAGCCCCTGGGAACAGGCGGCAGAGATCGACGTTAGGCAGCCCCCCGGGGATCGGGGCCCCGCAGGGCAGGCGTGCGCGGTCTGCCCGCGCAGGGGGCCTCGCGGAGTCTCTGGGCATGGCTTTGATTCCCCGCTGGAGTGCCGCCGAGTTCCTGTGCGCCCTGCGCGCCTAGAGGGATGCTTTCATCCGGTTACAAGAGCCCGTTGTATACAAACACGCCTTGGCTTCAATTAACGTTTAAACAAAACGCCACTTCATGCACTTGATGTTGTTTTGCTTTCCTTTTTGTTTGGACAATAAAGTCAAATGAGTTCTTTGGGAGGATTATTGGCTCAACCGATATGGGTGGGGGTTTGAGTGCTGTGGCAGAGATTATCTTCTGTAAGGGTATTTTCTTAGGTTCATAGTTTCTGTCGCAAACAGAAACGTGGTTATCTGTCATATAAAACCTTTATGCATCTGGTTTTGTCCAAAATGGTATATCTTTTCTGAGTCTTTTTTCAGATTTTTATGCTGGTTTCAGTTTCCTTGTTCTGTTACTGGAGTGTTCAGGTTTGGAAAGTCAGACTTTGGTTAAGTTTTCTCATAGTGTCAAACACACATCTGTTAGACCTGAGAAAGTGTACTGAAACCTAGGTAGTTTGTGTGTTGGGTGAACCAAATCAGAAAGGATAAGGAATTAATGTGAGGTGAAGTGGTGTCTCGGTGTTCTCTAGTCTGATTAGTCTCGCTAATTTTATTTTTGCCTAAATGTCCTACTGTGTTGTCTTTCAGTCTTTATAATAGAAGTGGTTTTGAAATATTAAAAATATTTAAAATTTTTAAATTTAACGTAAAATTAATTAAACACACCTTCTCCCTCCCCCCGGCCCCCAACTGAAACTTACAAGAATGAGCTACAGTCAAGGAACTGAGGAAGAATTGAGTCATAAATATATAGAATGAGTAAAGGGATCCTAGCTGTCCAGAGGGCTGACAGTTAGTGATGTTGTATTCAAATGAAACAAGAATACAGAGGAAACATTTCAGATACGCCTGTAATGTAATTACTCTGAATTTTAAAACTTTTGAAAATTTTGAAAGTCTGTTGTTCTGCTTGCTGTGGTTTTGTATGTTCTTATATTAAAGGCATTACTAAAAATATGCATAGTTCTTCTAGTATTAGCTTTGTCTATTGAAAAGTCCTTGAACAGTAGATGGTGTCATAGTATTGGAAGTACCATTACGAATCCACCAGTGTTTTTCCCCTTACCCCTCCTAAGATGTTATTGTTGTGGCATTACCAGGTCAGTGGGTTTGCAGTGGCAGCACATCAGTTGCTTCATACCCACAAGAGATAAGGGGAAGGGTGTGCATGGGGTGAAGCTATATTGTGGCTTGTGTTTCTTGTTTATCTGGGCAGAGGTAGGAGGGTGATAAGTTATCTCAAATTCTCTTTTGTTCCTCGCTAGCATCTTACGTCAACCAGCAATCCCATTCAGACAGGAAATGCTTCTAGTCGTCTTGTTTAGCATAAATGTCTGGCTTTCCTCGCCTGTCTTTCAAGTTGCACCCTAGTGCTACATGTAATTTTTGGCTCTGGAATTCTCCCCTGTGAAAAACCCTTGAAGATAACTCATGTCTTTTAGGGCCACAGTAACATAATAACTTTCTTAAGTCCTGAAAAGATCTGAAAAGCTCAAGACCACTCTTAAAATATGGATCTACCTAAAAGCCACCAGTAACTATAGTCTTCTCATGCCTTAAGGGAATTCAGTAAAAAAACAGAATAAACTTTAAAATTCTAACTGCCTGAATATGTGCGTGTATTCTGGTAGTGTTAGGATCCTATCTGTAGGAGTCATGCTCACCCTGAGCTGGAAGGATGAGCTTTGCTTTTTTTTTTTTAATTTTCCTCCCTCTCCTCCTTCCTCCTGTTAGCTGAAGCTTTCATGCTCATTCTTGCCATAAATCTCATGTTTTGAAAGGTACTTTTCCCCTCTGCTGTTCTAGTGCTGCTAGAGAATCTTGGTGTCTTAAAGTGGTAGCTAAAGAGGCTGTTGAGAATTGCATAAAAGACAACTAACTACCAACTTGATTTAAAAAATAAATAAAAATACAAAGCTGAAAGTTGCCTATTCTACAAATAAGATGTCTTTCATGCTTTCTCAGTAGATATGACAGTGATAATCCACATTAGAGAGTCTTTAATACTTGCAGACTACAAAGGATTTCCCACCCAAACTTATGAAAACCCTTCAGGTAATGCCCCAAACTAATTCAGCCTCTAAGTGGACTCACTGTAGAGACAAAGGAACTGAAATTACTGTCAGTACAAGGGTGGGCCGTTCCTTAGCACCATAAAAGTGAAAGGAATTAAAAAAAAGATATTGCTCTGTAGCTTGATATCTCCATAATTTACACAAGATGTTTACTTCATAAGTAGCAAGTAGTAGGGTAAGAAAACTATATTCTAAGAAGTGGATCTGGGATGGTTGCTGTGAAGTTACTCCATGGCTTCACCAATACTTAAAGAGTTGGTACTGCTGCTGGAAGCAGTCCTGTCTCGCTTCTCCTAGCAAAAGGGAAGAGGCAGTGCGGCAAGAATAGCTGAATTTGGAACTGGATTCAGAACTGGCCCAAATTAAAACTCCTGGTGCTCTCCCTTTTCAAGTTTAGTTTTAACCCCGATTAGTTTCCACATTGAGTTGATTATGTGGCAAGGTAAACGTTTATGCTGATTCAAAAGAAAGAACAGAGTAAGGGTGAGAATAAACAACAGGGGAACTGATTTGTTTCTTGTTTGCTTATGCTGGTGTAAAGTGTTTGTGAAACTGTGTCGCTAGTAGTGGTTCACTTGGTATCACGTTAACCAGGATTTTTGATGACCTTTCTAAAGCTGCAAACAAGAATAAAAGATAGAGTAAAACTTTCTTATATGTTTCTCTTAAGTATATTGTTACTCGCTGGCTTTCCAGTGCTGCTTCTAGTGCGAGTCAAGAATGCTTGCATAAAACTAAGAACAGATTCTTTTAGATTAAGATTATATCCAATATAGATGTGTTTCAAGTGCTGATGGAAGGGCATAGAGCTAACAGGCATGCTGCCCTTTTTCAAATTTTGCTAACAAAGTAACTATGATAGTGAATAAGCACGTTGTCTACATCCATAATAAATTATGTAGGTAAATGAATGGGAGTCTAGGATATACTTAGTATTTTTGAGGTTTCAGCATTGCAACCTGTGCTTTAAAGACAGAATTTTACATCAGTGTGTAAATACTTCTGGTTTTGGAACTCCTGTTTTCCTAGAAGACCTGATAATACCTATAGCTACACAGTCTTTGCTAAGCATTTTGTGTTTTGCAAAGCAGAATTTTTTTTTTTTTAATAGAATTGCAATATTCTGACTGTTTGGAAGGCTTGTATGCCTTCCAGAAGTCATACATTTGTTTTTAAACTTATTTTGAGACACTTACATTCTGAGCTTTAAATATTGCTTAAAAATCTAGCAGAGGAAAAAAAACTGGTTGTCTTTGCCACAAATAAAAAGGCAGGAAGGTGCCATTTTTTAGTGGCTTATTAGTTGATTTGTTGTTTCTCTTCAGTGTTCTATTGGTGGTTCTTATAAGCAGTGTCCTGTTCAACAAAATCAAACGTGCTGTAGGTGAGGGATACGTTTCTGATGAAGTATTGCGGATGGAGGGAAAACACTCTTATTCACTTCTTTAACTTCCACAAGGTTTTTTTGTTGGACTTGGAATCCTAATTAGATGAAGAATATAGCATGAGTATCTTGAAAAAGATAAGAAAGTCCGCTCTGTACAGCTGTCTCTTTTCCTCCCGCAGTAAAGCTATTCTACAAGGACAGCTCTTGTCAAGTCTTTGCTGTTGCCTCTATCTTTTTCTTTGTTTCCCTGCCTTCATTACTGTTCATTATTGTAACGCTTTTATTTGAGAAATATATTTGAATTTTTCTGGTATGCTTCTTCTAAGGATGATGTAATCTTTTAATCCCATCCTAGTTTGAAAGAACTAGTTTAAATTAGGCTGGAATTACTTCGCAGCATGGACAAGTTTTAATACAAATGCATTAGTGATATGCATGACTTCTAATTTGGAGGACAAGGAAACAAAATATAAACTCCCTTAGTGCTAGCAGTTGTGTAATGGAAATAAGGCTCATAATATGTATTTTTAATTGGTTTATATTTTGTTGTTGCCCTCCTGTTTACCCCCTCCAAAAAAAGGGTCGTGTATGAAGGGACTAATTTTGCAGGACTCCTGGCATGAGAGTTCTTTACTCAACCCCAGACCAGCATGTAAACCCTTTCCTAGGATAACCATCCTGTCTGCTCACTCCAAGTTACTGGGTATCATGCAGATCACACTGGGAGACCGCTAATTGGGTAGGTCAGTGTGCTGCTGGGCCCCGCTTTCTCCTTTCTACCTACAAATATTAGGATTGGCATGTGCCCTGTAAAGTCTAGTCTTTAAGCTTTTGATAGGTCCTGAAGGGAACATCCCAGAAGTTGTAGGAGGGAGGGAGGAATGAGGGAAAGAATGCTAGGTTAACTTTTTCTCTTTTCTGTAGGGTTGTTATCAATATGGGTTTCTTTGTGAGGAGGAGTGAGATACCAAATGTATTGTTTTGGGAGGTGGTGGGCAGACTAGAAGTTATATAAATTACTTGCTTCTGCAGCTATTTCATCTGGTAATATAACTGTTAATTCCTTAAAACCTACATGACACAGAGTAGTTGTTATTTGAGGGAAATAAAGTGTACTTACCGATAGATCCAGTTATTCAATGGGAAAACAGGTTATATTACTTTGGATTGGTACTGACAGTAAGAAAGAATCTGTATTTCTGAAGATCCAAAATAGTCTGGGCTCCTTTTTCATAATTTGAAGATACTCATTTTAGAATCACAGCATAACTGGAGAAGACCTCTGGAAGTCACCTGGTCCAAGCCCCTTCTCATTGTGAGACCAACTTCTACATTAGATCAGGTTGTCTAGGGTCAAATCCAGTTGAGTTTTGAACTCTGCCCTCGAAGGGTGGAAGTTCAACAATATCTGCAGGCAACCTTTTTTGTCAGTTTATGAGTAGGTGAGCAGCATATAATACAAGTTTCTCATAAAAATTTGATTGCTAGTTCAGATGTGCAGTTTCCTAATTTACATGTTTAACAAGCTGTTAAATGCCATTCTGTTGACCCTGCTCACCCATTTCTTTTGAAGCCTCATTTCCTACACGGCAGGGGAGGGAAGAAAGAGAAAGGGTCCCCTTTTTTCCTCTACTGTGTCTTTCAGTGTAATGAAGAAATAAGGATTTGTTACACAAATCTGCACTTTGTATATCTGCTCTTTCTAAATCACTGCTGGGTTTGAAATATTGATTGATTTTTGTTTGCTATTTATACAGTGTTTTTTCTGTACTGTTGCTAATCTTGATATTTTTAATTTTCCAATTATCTTTTGGTTTTCAATTTTAAAACTATGTGAGAACTTAAAATTATTAGCCTAATCTCATATAACGCAGACTAGTAAGTTTGCTCAGTAGGTTATCAAATTTCATCTAAACTGTCTTATACAAACCAAGAGCCAAGTAGTGAGCACAGCTTTAAGTACCTGTGCTTCTTTTAAAAATTATTTTCGTGTTTCATCTCTGTGACCACTATACTTGGTTTTATAGCTTTCTCTTTACATTGATTGAAGTTTTAACTTTCTAAGAGAACTTTTTAGGTCACGGTTTTCACTCTGTGTTTGATGTGGATGTCTGCTCGGTTGTAACACTAAATGTTTTAATCAGCTTTTCCCTTAGTGCTAAGAGGCTGAAATTTAAGAATGACATTTTATCTTTAAGCCACCACTAAAAATACCATATTGTTACATATTAGTAGTCATAGACTGATGACTGAAATAAAAATCAGCATTTTGATGCAGTGTACAGATAACTTGCACCATAAACTATATTTCTGTGTATAGTATCTTCAGCAGAAATTTTCTATATAGTTCATGCACTTTTGGTATATGAAACCTGACCTCCAGAATTTTTTAACTGAGCATGCCAGACCATTTGCTGAAATGATGGTGTTGACTGCTAGCTGTACAGACAATTCCGTTTTCAACAAGGAAATAGAATACTAATTTCATATAGTTTCAGATCTAGTTTCAG
>VYZW01053375.1:185-162610 GCA_013401315.1 Balaeniceps rex
ACGACAGCGTGCAGAGGTGCGGCGGGGGAAGCGGGAGGGGAGCGCACATTTTGGGGTGAGCGCTGTGCTGGGAGGAACAATACCAAAAGTTGTCTGAAATGGTAATTTCCGTTTCCCATTTCATCATCCCTGGGTAGGCGTTAGCCCTGCGTGTGTGCGCGCAGAGGATGGAGCTGAAGCGAGCTGCCGCCAGCCAGCCTGGCTGATCCGCGTTTATTTATTTATTTTCCAGTTTAATCTTTAAATTGCTTGGTATTTCTCTCCTCCGAGAAGCCTTTGTGTGCCGGGGAGGGGCCACTCGACACCTTTGCCCCTTAGCAAAGAGGAAGGAGGGAAAAAAAAAAAAAACCAACAAAACCCCAAAAAGAATCCCAACCCAAACCAGCTGCACTTCTGCAGTCCAGAATTAACCTCCCCCAGCCCGGTAGATTGATTGCATGTTTAGAAAGGCGAATCGCCGCTCTCCCCCACCCCTCGCCTCCAGAGGAGCCGGGATGAGCCGAGCCCTTGATGCCCTCTGCCCTTTCCCAGGGAGAGCAGCTGTCCTGCGAGGGGGGTGTGCGTGCGGGTTGAAAAATCGGCCTGTTCATTGAGGCACAAGAGTCGGTGTGTTTATGGATTGGCTTCTACTCTAAGCTCGGAGATCTCTTTTGATATCCAGTTGCAGGCAAGGATTCCTCCCCCCTCCTGGTTTTGTACACAAAGTACTCTCTTGCCGCTGGGGACATGGCCCTATAGGCAGAGAACAAATTCCAGGCAGCTTTGAAAGCAAAATTCCCTCCTGAGATGGCTTCTGAAATTGGGTATAGACCATTTCGTGTTGTGTTTTTTTTTTTTTTTTCCTTCCCCCACTGTAGGCAAAGATACTCAGCTGAAAACATCTTGTGAATGTAATGCTTCGTAGTGGCTGTGTGCTTTCCTGAAATGTTGAAATTTGTATAAATTTGAGGAACTTAGAGTTAAACGTATTTTTTCTTTTTTCTGGTTTGTTCATTAAATGGAACGTTTTTATATAATCACTCCAATTATTTCCTTTTTCTGGGGGGAAAAACACTCCATGGAGTCATGGAGAGGGAAAAGGAGATTAACTCTCGCATGTTTTCAAATGGCATTGATACATTCTTTTGTGCGCGCTCTACCAGGAACTAAATATTTGACTCGATTAACTTAAAAAGAAAATGTTGGCGTTTCTACAGAATGGATTTACTGGCAGATTAAAGGTGCATATTGGAGCACTTCTAAATGATTGTGGTGGCGTGGAGTAGAAGGGTTTAAAATGCTACGAGGAGTGAGACCTACAGCGACTTCTCTGTCTCGGCAGGGAAACTCTTAGGCACCTCGTTTCGTTATGCCTGTGAAATGTCGCTGCTGAAGCCGTGTGACCTGTTTTCTTTCCGTGGGAAGCGCTCTGTCAGTGGAAGATCTCGCTCGGGGGGGTGGTCTGTGCCTGCGTGGGTGCACACTCGGGGCTCTGATCGAGCTGCTCCTACAGCACAGTCACCCTCACGGCCTTCGTGTGTCCGTCCCCAAAGCAGTGTCCCCCAAAGTCTGCCCTACTGTGTCCATCCTGGTGTCTGCTCTTGCTTTAGGTGTGCCTGGGGTTTGTAGGGCTCAGCGTTTTTGGTTTGGTTTTTTTTTTTAATGCAGAGATGCTCCAGGTCTCTCTGGTTCTAGGAGAACTTGTCAGTCCTAAAGGAGGTAGCTCAGGAAGGTATAAAACTTGCCAGGGCACATCTTGCCTGTGTCCTCCCTGGAAGAGGGCGGTCTGGGCTTCGGTGGAGTTTGCTGTGAACCTGTATTATTAGGCTAGCTGGGACTTGCATCACCTCCAGACTTGTCTGAGTAAGTGGTAAGGGTTTGGTTTGCGAAATTCACGGCAGGCTGAGTTGCCCATACAGCGAACTACTCATGGGAGTTTGGAGCACATACGAGCCCTTCGATTTCTGCCCTCCAACTTGATCAGTTCCCAGCTTTCTCTTTCTTTTTTTTCTTCTTTCTGTTCTAAATAGTGATGATAGGAGCCCTGGTTGTGTAAGCGTTAGCTGCTTTGACAGGCTGGAAACTGGAGGTGTTACGTTTAGCGTTTCACAATTGGTTTTACTGTTCAGTTCTGCTTCTGCTTTTAAAAATGAAATCTTGTCTGTATCTCCATTTCATAAAAAAGTGGCTCAGGGTGAATTGATTTTTTTTTTTATGTGCTGCTTTTTGTTTTTATGATGTTGTAATAGCATTTTCTCAGACTTAAACATACAGATTGTCCAATATGAATGTTGGTTTTGGATGGGGGAAGAATACTCAAAAAAAAAAAAAAAAAAAACCAAAACCCAAAAAACCCTCCAGCAAAGCGCTGGGCTTCATTTCTTCCTTCGTGCGTGGTTGGCAACTTTTAAGATTATTTTATTTTCTACTTACGTTTTAATTGACTTAAGTCCCCAAAAATGCTTCTAAACAAAATGAAGCGTATCACAAGTGTCATGCAGCGTTCTTCCGCTGTTCAGTAGAGCAGACAAATGTATTTCTCTAGGGTCAGTGAAGACTGGTCGTGTTAATCAATACTGTAGCAGCAGTGTTCCCTTTTCAGTAAACCAGATGGACTACTTACAACTGGTGGTGATTATTTTAACTGTGTAATTGTAACATGGCTGCACGATGACAGTGTTTCCTGCAGAAACTTCAAAGGAAGGTTCCTGACAAGTATATCTTTACAGCGCTTAATCTGTGCTCTTTGTCTTTATGTTGTGGCTTTTGGACATACGTTTGAAGTACTAAGATTTTTATTTTTTTTTTTACCTCCTGCTTTTCTGTACATTAAAAGAAGGCAATACTCTATAATAATAAAGTGTCTCGAGTATGGGAATAAAACCAGGATTAACTGCTTTTTGGGGGCTCCCACGGTGGTGTATTTGTTTCAGTTAGTTTTAGATCCACGCAGTGACTAAGGCAAAAACTAGGAAGAGCTTGAAGTTACCGTGAGGAAACAGCAGTATTTTTTGAAACAGCACTCGAATCTTCAATAAGCGTGCATGTGGCTTTGTTTTGGGGAAAATAAGTTCTGTGTGACTTGAGTCTTAACTGGGACAGTCTAATTACTCGGTGAAGAAATCCTTCTCCGAGGGAAGGAAATGCTCAGGACGGGAGCTGGTTAATTACATTTTGTAAAATTACCGAGTGATGGCTGTCTTACGAGGTTAGCTCCTCTTCCTCCCTCCCTGCAGAGTACCTGCGTTTCAGGCTTGGCAGTCTGCCTTACGGATTGAAATTCCTCCTTGGTATTAAGATTTAATGGTGGCAGATACATAGCAAGTAGTGACAGGTACTACTGCTTTTCAGTACAGCAAAGCAAATAATACTTGGAAATATTTACATGGTGGTTGTTATTCTAATCGTATTTCCTTGATGAGGCTCTAGTAAAGGTGGCTTGTCTGCTACCTCCATCGCGAGTGAGAACTGTATGTATTTCGGTTGTAAAAGGCTGGGGAGAGTGTCTCCATAGCAAAGATTTTAGTGTTTCGTGATAAGCTCGCATATATTTTTACCCCATCTAATTTAAAACAGTCTGCGTGACACTTTACAGGAATGATTTGTATGCAGCTTTTAAATATTTTCTTTTCTCTGCAAGAAAAGAAATTAGAGGCATGGAGCTGCTTTTTCTGAGGGTGCAGAGCACTGGGATTCTCAGCCAAGTGTTATGCAATTTGTATGCCACTGATGCACGGTCATAAAGAAATACTCGCGCAAACGTTAAAGGAAAGCTTGTGTAGTCAATTATTTGAAATCGCAAGCATCCTAAGCAGTATGGGTTTGTGCAGCTAGAGCCTTCATGAAGTATGCTTGGGCAAAATGCTGTCTTTGGTATCCTGCTGTGAAGGGGATAGGAAGCTGTCAGTGCTGTTTTTCAGTGTATGTGACTGTACCTGGAATTTTCAAGCTTTCCCGTGTGAGAACTGGTGCTTTCTGGTGTATTTTCTCATCCAACTGTTGAGTATTTAAAAAAAAAAAATTAATTTGTCCGAGTCTGGGTGGTGGTGCTAGCTTTGTCTGTGGCTAGTTATAGGTGATGCCAATTTGTAATCCTTTACGAGTGAATTAAAAAAAAAAAGGCAGCCTAAATGCTAACAGCAGTGAAAAATCGGTTCAGCATGTAGCGTGTGTGAAGAAAGCAGGCACACGCGTTGGTCTGTGTAGTCTCCGTCAGCTGAGCTGAGGGCTCTTAAAAATCTGTTCTAATTTTTATGCTGTATGTGGAATGGCTAATCCCATAAAAGCCTCGCACCTTTTGACAGATGAAACGCTGCTGTTCTTAACTTACTTGAGCAAAATATTTTTATAGATGGTATTAGCTCTGTGGCTCCAAGGGTAATGCAGTCCTTGCACGAGAAAGATCTTGCTTTGATCTGACAGCTTTCAAGATCCATTTCCAATCACTGAGTTCCATTAACTCTGTTTATAATGGTGCCCTCAGACTTTTTTTCTGTTTATGTGACTCTTTAGGGTGTTAACATTTCTGCGTATATGAGTTCCCTTTAATAAACTGAAGGAGTAATTGGGGTCAGAAAAGGAAATAATCGTGTTAGAAGGTGCAGTTAATTATATCAGGTATTTTGGGCTCCAGAATTTTTCCTCTTGATCCTTTAATGTCTTCCCCAAACTGTAGGATGTAGAGAAATTATCAAACTGGTGCCAAGATAGGACAGTGGGGCAGGGTGGTGTCTGTACGGTTAATTTTGGGAGCGTGAAACGAGTGCAACTGCAGGCTTGCGGGCCATGAGGGTCGTGGAGGAGAGGAGGGGAGGCTTCCCCAGTGAGCAGCCTCTTCCCTCTTCTGCCTTGTTGCAGCCTTCAAGATTATCTACGTGGTCCTGTGTCTGTCGAGTGTGGTGCGGAAGCCCTGCAGCTCAGCAGCACCCCGTGCCATGGCTGGGGCAGACGATGGGTGCCGGCTGCCAGCAAGAACAGCATCCCCTCTCCCTCTGTGCCTGCTCTCACCAGGCACCGCCGGCGTCTTGCCAGACCTCGTGTACGAGAAACCGTCCTGGGTCTTCCTGCCCCTTTCAGTTTTGGTAGTGAGAAGGCGTGAGCTCCTAAAGAGGACTTCTGAAACCTGTGTCTCTTCCAGCTAATTTTCATTTTAAGTTCATCGTGTGAATAAGTTGTTCTGCTCATTGCCGTGTAGCTGTTGTGAGCAGAGGCTGAAATTGCAGGCTGCAAAGGCTGAGGAATTGGGAGATGCTACCCCAAAGCGAACCAAAAACGTGCGGTAGTCCTTAGGGTTGCGGAGTAGCAATGACGGAGAGTGAATTAGCTGTTGTACCCAGAAGAAAGTGATGTTTTTTTCTAGGTCAGGGTTGAAGGCACTGTCAGGGTGGTGATGTGAAGCATATATTACTGTCTGCATTGTCCCTGCCATATGGATGTGTGCAGTACTGCCCTTGGCATTCATGCATTGAATTATTTATCCTCTAAAAATCTGTAGGCAGCCTTTCTTCCCCTGTCTCTAAGAAAACCAAACTTACCTGATCAGTATTTTTAAAATAAATCTTCCACCGTGAATCATTGCAGTGGCAAGAGCAAACTATTGATTGTATATTGCGTTTGTATTAGTAAACCAAAGGTTACAACATTCGATATTTTGTGGAAACACTGAAATATTAAATCTGCTGTTAGGTGCAGGAGTGTTCGTGCTGGTGCTGGGTGCGTGTGTGGCTCAAATGCTTGCCTGTTTCTTCTTTAGCAGCAAAATTTACAGACTTTGAAAATGGAAAGGGGAGAAAACTTTTTAGTATGTGTAAAAGAAGCTTTGTCTCAGCTACGTACTGAGGGAACTGATGTTTTTCTCACGCGTGAGCAGCATGAAAGCATCTCCTTTCCTCTTGGCGTTGTATTGGATTTGCTCTAAGGAAAACGTTAAGGTGGTCCTTGTTCGAGTGGTAGGTAGGCTTCGGGTCCTCAGCTGAGGACATCGGCATTGGGGCTGTCACGGCGAGGTGGTTAAATGGCTGTGGGTAATCAGGGAGGGAGGGGAAGGAAACACTGAAGGAAGCTGGCTCTGTAATTTTTTTTCTTTTAAGAGACCAACAGCTTTGCAGTATAGAAAAGGTCTAAAAGAATTTACCTTTAGAGCAGCGTAAAGCTCCTAAAATTGTATCGCAGGCACGGCAAAGAAGGGCGATGCCACCCTCTAAAAAATTCACCACGACCCAGAGGCAGCCTGTCCCCGAAGGCTTGACAGCCTGTGCAGCAAGAGGCTGCAGAGCTAGGTCTTGAGAATAAATCCTGTGCTGCTCTGAGTATCTTGATATGAAATGAAAGTGCGTTTAATTAGGAACTCTTAAAAAATACATTAAATAGCTTTAAAGGAAAATAAGGTGAAGGGAAACTTCATTATTAAGCATAAACTGCTTAACTGCAGTTCATGGTGCATCTTCGTTTTAAGTAAAGCACACATGAAAGTGCTCCCCTCCCCCTGAGCACAGAGCGTTATCGGCTTATCTGGGCAGGAGTCCATAAAAACTATATCCTGCTTACACCTTCCAGCCTATCCTATGACCTGCTTCGTGTAAACAAGTTGTACCAGGAGCTCCAAATTACTAGTAAGTAGCTGGGTTTTCTGCAGGCCAGTTAGGTTCAGGAGGAGCCAAGATAAAGTTCTGAGAAGTTCTCCGTTGGGAATGGTCTCCTGATAGCTGCCTTCTACAGGGAGGAGGTAAGAGATCTGACATCCTGCTGGCTGTGGCAGTGACCGTATCCTACGAAAGGCAGTAATCTTTTGGGTAGACTTTACACTTTCGGTCTGGCGTTTTCCACGTTATGCACGATGATGGCTGTTGCAGATTGTGAAATGTCAGCGTTGTCGTAACAACGCACACCGCTTGCTGCACCGACTGTCGTTCTGCTGTTGCGTCAGGTCTTGGATGGACTGAAGATGTAAGCCTATTTATAAAGTACTGCTGTAGTTATATATTTAGATAGATGGATGAGATTAGCCATGCCGATGCTGGGAAGAGATAACGGTAGGTGCGGGGAAGGGGTGTGTGTGTGGGGAAACAAACATCCTGCTCATGGCTGTGCTATGGTTGTTTAAATACCGCTGGGTGAGCTGGTGCTCTGGTTACAGTGTTTGGCTGCTTCCCATAGCTATAGCTGTCTCCTTGGTTTCATCTTGCAGCTAGGCACAAGCAGAGAGGTTCACCCGAACTAGATCGCGGGTCTGTAATGAGCAAGCCTGGGTATTTTTGTGTGTAAAACTTTACCTTGCCGAGCAGTCTGAGAGTTGAATGCACTAGCCAGGGTTGACGATGAAAACCTGCGCTCCTTGAACGTTGACCTTTGACTCCAACTTGTGTGTGTTCCCCCCCCCGCCCCTACAGCTCAGAAAGGACATGTGAGAATATGCTAGTTTTGAAAATTAGGATAGCTGGTAACTGCAGTATCTCTCTAGTTTCCTTCCCTGCCATAGCCTGTCTCTTGGTGCACGTCAGGGTACTGCACGATGACTGTCCGGTCTTCTGTCTGTTTGATGCTCTCCATTTTGCCAGCTGCCCGGAAGGCTTCTGGCTTTCTGACCGGGATCTGAGGTGCCCTGCATTACTCAGAGCTGCTTTCTGGTGTGGGTGATGGTGGTGAATTAAATCACCTTTCCCTGTGATCAGCACCGGTACTGGGGTGTTAAACTTGTTCTGTGGTGAGAGCTGAATTGCCTTTGAGTTAGCCCTCATCCCGGGGAGAAGAGATCAGCCGAGAAGTCAACTTTGTGGCTTTTTCCTGGTGTGCCGAGTAATGCTCCTTAGTTAGAAAGCTACAGGTTGTAGTCTTAAAATGCTGAATTTACTTCTGCAGTCTGTTCTGTCTGCTAGCTTCCCCTGCTTCACCCACCATAATATTTCTTCTCCCTTCTGTCTGTCCCTCCCCCTTCCCGGGAGCCTCATCTGACGGAGGTTCTGCTCGGCTCTCTGCTCTCGCCTTGGTCCTCCTCATCCAGGATTCTTGTCTCTAATTTTAGCCTGTCTGCCTTTTGATGTTCCCTCCCGTCTGTTCCTGCCTTTCTCCTTTTCTCTGAGATCATCCTGCATCTTCATCATCTCCCTCTCGAGAGCTGGGCCTTGTTTTTGCATGGTGGGAGGAAAGTGCTTGAAGATAGAGTGAAGCGGCAGTAGCGTTGAGAGGTGAAGGATCTGAGGGCGTGGAGACTTCTGCCAGGGGTGAGAGTTTGGGGTGGTGGCAGCGCTGGGTCTGCTGTTGCGTGCCCCTTGTGCTCGCCACTAATGGCTTGTTACCTCTTCTGCATCACCGTCACTACCTATCGTCTCTGGTCAGATCAGCTCTTTGAATCTCTGTCTTACTGACCTGGCCTGTATTAGAACGCCGGGGCTCTCTTCCACACCGTTACCAGTAATAGTGGTAGGCAGAATTTGCTCTTACAGAGCGGTGCAGGTAATTGAAATCCACAAGAATCCTTCTGATAGTCTCTTCAGAGTCGTTATCTTGTCCGTCTGGTGCTAATTCACTTCATGCAGCTTGCAGCAGAGAAGGGGGCATGGGAGGTCTGCTGGCAGCGTTGCATCCTTAGTATTGCCTAGGAGCCCGCCTCTCCTCTGAACCTGCCATTTGCTGGGGCATGAAAGCTGCGAGCTGCGTGGTTTTCTCTAGAATTTTACTTCATGTTAGCATGCATTTGCTTAACGTTTACAGAGAAAATGACTTTTCTAATGCGGATGTGTTTTGACACAGTAAGCCACTTCTCCGCAAAAGGATGCGGTGCACATCGGCAGAAAGCAGGGTACCCGACCCAGTAGCTCTGGCATCCGGAAAGGTAGCTTGGCCTGGTGGGATTCATCTGCTTGAAGACTAGTGGGGATGGTGTGCGTACGCATAATCTGATTTGTGCACAGAATATAAATACTCGCTCTTGCAGACATGCGGCCTGTGGCTTTAGAAGTTCTTTTGTGAAAACAACATTCAACCCCTCCACCACTGCAGCAAGGAGCTTCAGTAGAAACCCAATCCTAGCAATTAGTGGAGGTTTTAAAAGGAACCTAGCAACTGCTACTGTAGTTCAATTTGCAGATTTTAATTTTTTTTTTTAGTCTAAGATTTGTAGCTGTTTTCTTTGCATCATATGGAGATAGTCTGCATGTCACTGTAGAGAGAAAGGTGGAGGGAGTCGTGGTTGTGCTGAGATCAGTGACTAAATTAGTTGAAATGATAAGGTAATGCTGCTGTGGGCTCTGCAGCAAACGATCCTCAGGGAAAGCGGAGCATGACTGGAATATATTTGGTGGTATGCGAGTCTGGTGTTTGTGGGTAACCTGAGCTCACCTGTAAAGAGTTTTGTTACCCAGATACTTTCTGACCTAACTTGCTTTTGTCAACAGTCGCACCAAATGATTAACGAATGATGCCTTCCAGGAGCGTGGTTATGTAAAATGTTAATACGCTGCATTTTTTCAGATCAGCTTTATAACGTGTGCAGGGCTTTAAGTCGAACTTCAAAGAAGGTAGTTTGCTTTATAGTTGAACCTATGAGCAGTTTTATGTGCAGGGTGGAGTGAACTTGTGGAGAATATTGCAGTTTTCCCACTGTCATAAAAAGTTATGATCCTCATGATTCAAGTATTGTTCTGTAGGCGGAGGCAAGAGACAGATGCAGAGGTCAGGGGGAGCGTGTACGGAGTAAGTTCAGATGTGCCAGCGGAGTGAATGCTGTCTTCTGTGTTCCCAGCTCACTGAAAGGCGTTCAAAAAGTGCCTTGTGCTCTTTCTGGGTCTTCCTAAGAAACCTGCACCTGTGTTACTCGCGGAACAGGCAGACCATTTCCATGGGAAAGGAACTTGGCAGGGGGAACCGTGAAACGCGGCTGAGAGGGGTGCTTTTTTTCCAATGCAGTATTTTAAACCGTTCTTAAAACGTGGCGCTTCAGAGTGGAAAAGAGACTGTAAGTCAGTTTATAACCTACTTTCTTTCTTTGGGCTTTTCTTTGGGGTACGAGCCAAGTGAGTTGAAAAAATAAATAAGTGGCTGCCTCTTGAACGAGCCTCATTCCAATTAACTTCCCTCATGCTTCGGAAGATATTTAAAAACTGAGATATGTTCCCTAAAAAAAGGACCGTTTAGGCAAAGTGATCATGGTGGGAGAGTAGGATAACCTTTTACAGCCTTAGTTGCAGGCTTTTCTAAAACTATCTGATGACGGGTTCTCATGGACCCGTGCTGCTTCTAAACCCTGCTGAGGTGTAAGGCTCTCCTGGCTGTAGGGTCAACGCCGCAAATTCTGAGGTATGGAACACTTTTCAGTTTTCAATAAGTAAGTTAAGCTGATTGAAATAAGTCACTATTCCAGTTTCAGTCAGATCTCTATAAATATTCTGAGTGACTTAGCCTCTCGTTTAAAACATTTTCTCCTGGGATGAGGAGGTATAAATGTGCTCTTTGTTTGCAGCCAGGAAAATTAAAGGATCACAACATTCAAAAATGTACATGCTAGATCTGGAAAACCATTTCTTAAAGAATGTATACTATATCTAAATGTGCAAATACCTTTGTTAAGGTGTTTTGTTTTCCTTTTTGTTAGCTTGAAGAATTTTATTCTGAATACATTAAAACTTGGAAAAAAAAAAATGATCCTTATCTTTGGATGATCCATTAGCTGTTATAGCCTGCCTTTTATTTATTTTTGTAAACACATGTGTGAATGTAAACATTTTATCCAGAATGGCCTTGCAAATGTTCCCGCATTAACATATATTGTCATGGAGAATAATTTTCATTTAACTGTAATTTGCTTTATATTTTCCTCCCTGGTTGCCATAGAAACGCAGTCCGATGTGGCAGTGACTACTCACAGGAGCTAGGTTATGCATTGCCTTTATAATGGACCTCTGTTAATCATGCTGCAGTTCGCACTGAAGGAACCATGATTATTTGCAGGAGGCACTTTATTTATATAAACTGTAAGATGCCTGTGGTACCTCAGCTTAATATTCAGAGTTATCAAGGGTGCTTTTCTGTTCTGCAGAAGTTTTGTCATAAGAACTGTCTATGTATTACGATGATTGTGGAATTGATACATATTTACTTAAATTTAATGTCAGTTAGACTTCATTTTCAGTTTTTATTTCATTTACTGTAATAGCCCAACTAGTAACGCTCTTTCCTGGGGTTCAGCTTAAGATGTTAAACGTTTGAAACACAGCAGTGAAACATTTGTTATCCTCATCTGTGCACAACAAGTTGTCTTGCTTTTCGTAATAACGTGTCTGTGTCTTTACGGTGGTGGTTGCAGCTGGGCAAACGCCTTCTCTTCCACCCTAAGCCTTGCACCCAAGAACAGTGAGCTTTGTCTGACAGTGATACCAAAGCACTTAATCATGCTTGTAAAGGGGGAAAAAAGTTTCCTTTTGGCTAAGAGCAGATAGAAAAGGAGCGAAGATGGATTTTAGTCACATTTGTTGCCTGCGTGTGGATTTTGGGTCTATTTTGCACCTCTTGTTTTTGGCCGCTTTGTCCACGTCTGCCTCATGCCACGGCTGCTGTTCTTCTGAACTGTGCCCGCATTTCCCGTTGATTTACTTCCACCCAGGAGCCCCCAGGCTCAGAAAACGCAGATGTGAGGTTATAGATGTCCACTGCAGCTGGTGGTAGGAAGCTGATGTTATGAGATGGCGGGGCCACCCCAAGGCAGAGGTGATTTAGGGCTTCAGGTACTGCCTCTGCGTTACAGCACACACCGTAGCATGGTGGTGGGCTTTGCCCTCATCCGAATGGGACTGGGGGCTGTAGTGGAGCCCGTAAGCGTGTAGGAGTGGATGCTTTCTTGTCTTTACTGTGACTTCAAGGGTAAAGTACAACGTGATCTCTGGGAGTATCTGTGCTCAGATGCCTGACGTTTTAGGGTGCACTGAGAAAATAGAAGGATGCTGATCTCTGTCTTTGTCTGTTGAAACCTTGGAAGGACTTGCCTTCCAGCTACGGAGATAAGAATCGCGGTGGCATCGGTTCAAACTGAACTTGTCAATTAGCAAACGATTCATTTTTGCTTAACAGGATGAGCTGAAGGAGAGAAAATCAACCACATGGGATTCTCTTTTGTCTGTGTACTTTCATGGCAGGAGCCTTAAATTGTAACTTACAGACGTGAACGTCCCTTGCCTCCCGAATCAGACTTCTCAAAGTGAATTTATAGTTTGGTTTTAGGTCTTAAAGAAAATTTGTATGTTGGCCCTTTCTTTCCTGCTCTTCGCGGTTAGACGCCAATTGTCGGTTACGTAAGCCCGGATTACTCCAGCACGCGGATGCTTTCAGATGCATATGGTCTCACAGTTATTTCTTGGTACTTTACAGAAAGAATTGAGTAACATTTTGTTCTGTAATGCAGTATTAAGAAACTGAGCATTTTTTTCTGTAATGGCCTATAAACAAGTAGTGATAACATCCTATTTAAAGCGTTTGGAGGAGGTAGGGCTAAGGAGGGGAGGCAGGGCTGAATCAAGCTTTGTTTCTCTTATACCTACACACCGTATTTTCGTACAATTTTGCTTGCCTTCCATGAAAGCTGTGAGCTATTACAAATGAACTATTTTTTGAGGTGTATAAGCACAGTGCGGTGCGTGTGCTGTGGGTATGGAGTAGCCCTGTTAATAGATGTTACTCACCTCTCTTCCCTTCTACGCATTTCTGTGTCTTTCCCTGTACGATGTTGGTGCTCTTTTGCTGTTTACAGGAGGCAGATGTGAATCATAGTCAAAGGCCAATCTAATTTTGAATAAAAGTCTGAAAAATGCCTTGGCTGTAGGCAGGACTTTTGTGTCTTGTGTAGACTTTTTGCACTTTTCCTCTTTTTTTCTACCTGTTGTCACAAAAATGCTCAGAATTGACCATGAATTTGCGTTCTGTAGTGACACGTTTGGGATACTCAAATGTACCTCTTCAAAGGGGGTAGGTAATGCGTTCTGACAGTGCCAGCATCTCGAAGCTATCAGACGGGACAGTCAGACTTGCTGGCAATTTATGAACTAATGAACGCTTACTCTCCATAATTCATGGTTTCACCTGAATTTTATTCCATTTTTGCTTAATTTCAGCTACCCGAAAATCAAGTGTTCCACACCAAATGCTTTATAATTCACAAGTATTTTATTTGAGAGTTAAGTATTAAAATATGTAATAGCACAAGAAAAATATTAGGAAGCAATGTTTTGAGCTGGTGTTGAGTTGATATTTGCAGATATGGTAGGAACAGCCTCATACGGGGATGAAGGTAGGGGTGTGCGGTGGTTGTTTAGCCCGTGGTTCAAGTCAAGAGATGTCATTGCGTAGATGGAGCGTAGCTGGGCGGTCTGCGTCGCTTGTTTCAACCAACCAGTCCCCCATGATCCTATAGTCTGTATACAAATGGGTGCGTGTGATGGCTAACTTGGAGACAGCTTACGTTTTTTGACTTCTTCCCAGGTCTGAGGCAGCGATCTCAGCAAACTTTTGAGGTGTTTTTTTTCCAAAGGTGCGGTCCTGAAGGGTTGCTCGATGAATTGCAACATGAGCACAGCTGTAGGTATAAACTAATGCATGTGGTGACTAGGTTACCTTCTGTGGACCTTTACCTGGTAATTGGGTTAAACTTTCATTCGTTAGGATGCGAAGAGCAGCGTGGCTTTGGTGGCAGAGAGAGTATTTGACTCTTTCTGAAGCTTCACTTTGAGACTATTTTAAGGTTTGCTTATTTGCACTTGGGTTTGGTCTGACGGCTAAGACGTTACCTTATCAGAAGTCATGAAAAAGTGTTAATTGCAGATAAAGCATTATAATGCCAAACTGTTGTTCTGCTGCCTCTCTTTCTTGGACACTTGGGTTGACCTCGAGCCGCTTTGCATCCCGTGTCGTGCCTTGAAGACAGCGTTGAATTTAGTTCCGCTAATTGTGCTAGAGGTCTGGAAGGGAAGGGTGCTTTCTAACACAGCCTGGACATGGTGCTGTTGCCAAGAAGATGGTGCAAATTGGGATGAGATGTGGGGCGGTGGAGAGTTCAGAGGAGCTGCCTCGTATGCAGTCGTGGGAAGAGGGATTTCTTCAGGGAGTGGGTGAATTGTTTCCTTCTGCTCTGAACAGCCTCTTAATGGCCCTCTCCGGGGTGTAGAGAGCTTAACCTCCCACGGCTAACTTCAACCTGGGAGACTTCCACCATATTGCTGCCTTCAAGTGTTTGTATCTAAAAATACATTTGTGCTGCTGCACAACGGGCTCAAGGCATGTTAATCCTTTTTCCTTTAGGAAGGAGAGTTGTGTTACTAGATGAACTGCTGCATAAATTGTATTTCTGCTGTGCAGTATTACCATTTTTTCTTCTTCCAACAGAAAAATGTGGTGGAAATAATTGTTCTGGTTGGAATTCCCTCTCTGACAACAATAGCAGAAATGGGGTGGGGTGGTTTGAAAATGTTGAATGATGAAAAGTTTTGGAGGAGCAAGCGCTCCCAAGCTGCACGGGCTTCACCACGTGATTCCTCTTTACTGTTTAGTCTTCTGCAGAAACGGCAGCGTTCTCACAGCCGGCGTTTCGATAGTTTTGACCACTTCTGTCTCTTCTAAGCGCAACTGTTTAAGAATGCTTTGTCTGTATTGGATCTCCCTTGCTCTACTACATTCTCTCATTCAGCGGCGTTCGTTTGGTTGTAATTAAGTACTTCTTTTTCTTTGGATGAGGAAGAATGAAAGCCTACCAGGCTAACACCTATGAGCAGTACTTGGAGTTATTGCTACCTCTATGTGTAATGATTCATCCTGGAGGCAGACAGCTTGCTGCCCTCAATACCTCATTGTAGTTCCAGACAAATTCAGATGATGTGCTTCGGCATTTCTGGCTTACGAAGCCACAGCAGCGATGCTTCTGTTTGTTGTAAGGCTTTGTTTCCAGGTAACTTTGCGGGGTATTTGATGGTAGCAGTAGCGCAAGGGCTAGTTTAGACACAGCACGGATAGCTGTAGGTGAGTTTACTGCCTTGTGTTGAACAACTTGGTAGCTGATATTCTTGCAGCGAGTTGTAACTTGAATTCTTGCTGTTTGTGCCACTGGGGAAGCTGCAGCGGGGCGTTCGAGGTCTGGGATATAAAATGACTTGCAGCAAACATTGCGTAAGTATGTGTAGCTTTGGTCTCGGCGCTTGCTGTTTTCTGTGTGTGCCTGAGAGAGACACAGTTTTTGCCTCTCAAGCTATTTAAGATTCAGAGTATGTTTTCCTCCTTTCGTGTTTGGCTTACCTTGACTCATTTTGATCCAGGAGCTCACCTGCTGCATCTGCTAGACTTTTATCTGCTACACCTGCCCGTGTTTTCCCGAGACCTGCTGTTGATGCTAATCAGCAATAGGGCTCAGTCGCAAGCTACTTAGCCTAAACCATTTGTAAGGAAACTTTCTTTAAAATATGGATGGCATTAGAGGGACTCAGGCTTAAAATTAGAAACTGTTTATGATGCACAGTTGTAGTTGTTTACCTTGAACCATAATTATCTTATTTCCTGAGTTAAAAACGTCACGTCAGCTTGCTGAAGCAAGATTTGATGACAAAGGAATTGTTTTTAGCCACCAGCAGAGCAAAGAACACTTCAAATGTGTGTCTAAATATGATTTTATAACCTAAAGTATAGCACACTCAGGATTTTAAATTGGCTTTGGAAGCTGCGTGGGCTTATGGGTAGGCCATTTGGCCGGGGATCAAGGGACTGGGTTTAATCCTAACCCTCTGTCCTTTTGTCCTCTGAGCGTGTTCCTTGCCACCCTCTGTGCTGTTTATTTGGACGGCGATGTGTTTGAAGGAAGGGATATGCCCTTTCACTAGGTGTTTGTAGTTTTTCTTGGGGTGTGGTGTCACGGCACGGCCGGAGCCGGTTCACCGCTGCTCCGGGGGGGCGAGGCTCCCCCACCTTCCCTGGGCAAGCGATGCCTCTTCCCGGGGCACAAGACCTGGTTCGGCCCCTTCTGAGGTGGGAGACCAGTAGGCAGAGGAGGATGAGTATGTTTTCTGCCGGGCTGGCAGGTTAAGCAGATTGACGGAGGAGCTCCAGAAGTGGCCTGAGAGAGGAGGAGGGGATCCAGCAGCTGAGCAGGGGCAGATCTCCCTGCTCAGCTTTGCTCAGCTGTAACGGGTTACTTCACCCGCAGCCCTCGAGCCCCTCCTGAGGAGCTGGGGTGCCACTAACCTACACAGACAGACATTTGACTTCCTTATTCCATTATTTAGCGATGCTCTCTGGTGAGTCTTTGTGGCTGAGATGGCCTGCGCCCTCCTCTTCCCATTGTCCAGCCCTGCTGTCTGTAGCGAGGTGAGACTGCGGCAGCCTGCTGCTTCGTCACCGCTACCTGGTGCTGCCGGGATGTTCATTTTTTCAGGAGAGTGGAAAATGGGAGGGGAGCAACTTCTTTAATGATGGCAACTGTTACTTAAACCTGTTCAGGGCTTATGATAGAAGGGGGGGAAAAAAAAATCAATGGCAGCTGTAGGTGTTTTCAATTTATGTGGTATTTTTAAAGAATCTCTTTTTTTTATTCTGACCTTAACTTTCCAGGACCTAGACAACGGGGGAGAGATGTCGTGTGTAAATCAAGGAGGCGCTTCCTTTACGGTTCCTCCTTGCTATGTAATTTGAGGTGATTGTAAGGCACTTGTCATAACTCTGGAAAATGAAGACTTGAGCACATTTTAACAATTGCATTTTTCACATCGCTTTTTGGTGACCTCCTGGGTCATCAAGCCAGGTCTGCTGCTATGGCAGGTAACGGTGTCATCTAGTCCTTGTAATGGCTCTACGTATCTGGTTGTGAGCCTTTGGGTGAGACTTGCATATTCTTGAGAAAAGAAACCTGTATCTGAGTTGTTGAATTCGCTGGTTGTAATGTTCGTGTGACTACACGGAATTTTCTTGGCTGAGGAGGTTGTATACTGCTGCTCGGGGCGGGTGATCATCCACTCCCCCACTCCCTGGGTACGTTTGCTGGTTTTTTCCTCTTTGTGAGAGGCTACGTGTACGTTCTTGAAGGCTGAACGGTGACTTCCTTGACTCCTCCTTGGCTAATTAGTGTGCTTTTAAAATGGGATGCCTGCATCCTTTTCACAAATCAGCTTTCAGAAAGGAAATAGTTCAGTTATTAATAGTAACCTGTATCCAATTTGCCACTGAATTGCATGGTTGCAAATAATCTAAGACTGTAAAGGTGACAAATGTGTCTGTCTGTCACTCTTTTTTTTTTCTTCCGAAGAATAGTCTGTATTTTCTCAGTGTGTTAAAATTGAGCACGGAGTAAGAAATTGCAGACTCACATTTTTAAATAAAGCAGTGCTCTTCCTAGCCTAGTAGCATCGTTAACCCTCCTTCCTTCCCTTAGAAGAACTTACAAAGGGAATTTGAGTGGAACGGATGAGTAAAGGGCTCTTAGTAAAGTTACAGGGAAGGTATTCAGTCTAATGATGGGAAGTATGTCTTTGTCCCGCTTCAGACTTGTATTTAGGAGGAATGAAAAAGAGAAGCTACTTGAAATATGACAGCAGCTGTGATCTCACTTTAAATTACTGGTTTAATTCCAGAGAACATACTCCTTGTCTCCATTGGGTTGTTGAAAGCCAGCATCTTGGAGCTTAATTAGGACAAGTTAAAGCTTCGAGATTCTTTAGCTTGGCTTCATTCTGTTCAGCATGGTGGGGTTTTTTCTCAAAGGTGGGCAGTACTACTGTCTGTCTTCAAAATTCACCTTTGAGTGTCCCTTTTGATGACGTACCGGCATATTCTTTATCATGTGTCTTTTAGATCTCAAATGGTAGAAATTCCCCTAAGTCACTGGGGGTTATTTTTGTTTTTAAGCGCAGGTGGTAAGTTTCTGGGTCAGCTATGACAAATCTAAGCCAGAGAAAGTGGCAGCTCAGTTTGCTTGCTGGATGAATCTGTTGCAATTCTTTTATAGGTACCTGCGGACAGGAATTGAGTAGTCTTCTGGCTGTTTTTTTTGTTAAAAACTTTAAATTCTGTCGTTTTTGAATATACACAAAGTTTTCTAGTACTTGATTGATTTCTTTTAGCTTTCCTGTAAACCTTTCTAATTGTCAACATCTGGGAATATTACTGCTCATGCTGTTGACTCCGGTAGTGCTAGCTTTCCTTTATTACTTCTTGTTTGTATGCCCAAGAGCAGCATTTCTTGTCTTTGCCTCCTACCTTTTACTTGAACTTATTGTGTGGTGGTTTCTGTGTTGCCCTGAAAGTCCTTTCCTGGATAACGCTTCCTAAAATGTCGGATTTTCAACTGTATTACGCCCTTCATTTTACATGTCTACATGTATGCTGCTGTACTTCAGCTTTGAAAAAAGTGCTAATTATACTGTCTTTCTATTATCTTACTATAGAATAATTGGATTGGAAATCTGCTTTTCAGATGGGGCTCCGTAAATGTTTAGGATACGGAGGTTACAGTTTCTTCTCATTTTTGGAGGTTACAATTTCTTCTCATTTTCGTGTGAACTAAAAATAATCATGGAACAGTTCTGCTTTGAATATCCACGCCATTGTGCATCCTGTGTCTTCCAAACAGCTATACTATACACTAAAATAAACAGCTTGAGGGTTCTGTACATTTTGATGTTGAATTTTATGGCTGGATAGCTAACCGGTTCAGGTTATTTGAAAGTAGATATGATGCTGTTGTTCTGTGGTCATGGTTTTCTCGGAAACCCATTCTCACGTGCTCAACGTGTGTATTCGTTTTTGCTGTGTACCAGTAATAACGATGTGTTCTTCCAAAGCGAGACAGTGGGTCTTTGCTTTGCACGTGCAGATCACTTAATAAAGAAGTGAGCCTGATGATACATCTTTTTGGAAGAGATTCAACCAGGCTGGAAAGACCCAGCGGTCTTAGGTAATTACATTTCATATTGGAGCCCTAAAAAAGAAAATTGATAAGGGTCTGGAGGATTATTTGGAAGCATTGGGGCTGACAAGCAAGGATGCCTGGAGCTTCCTGGGCTGCTGAAGTGACAGTGGATAACCGTTTTTGGGTGCCTAACCATTTTCTTATTTCCATCCATGACAGAGATGGCCACTTGATGTAAGTTAATGCTGTTACAAGGCAAATGTTGCTGGTGTAGTTAAGACTTCTTTATCCATTTGCTGATAAAAGTGCATAATCTTTATGGTATTTAACATTATTTAAAACTAGAGGAGTTTTAGGTTTTTTTTTTTTAACTTATGCAGACTAAATCGTAGCATGGAAAACAGCATGTTCTCTAGACCGGCAGACTGAGTCTTGTCTCTGCTTGCTAGTACAGAAGGGCAAGCTGTAGCCTTGAGCTTCAGTCCAAGGTTGGTTAAGGAAATTGCAGAAACTGTGTTTTGACTTAATACTTTCCACTCATCAGAGAAGCCACAGAAGGGTGGTAAGGGTGAAGGAGGAGAGATGAGGGAACATGCTCGTGTATTTCCAGAACTCTTAATTGGGTGTACAGAATTAAAAAACCTGGTTCAGTGGAAACTGTTCAGGCTTGCTTTGCTCTTCTGCCACATCACGCCAAGAAAAAAAACGAGTTACTTCAGCGATTTAAGCTTTCAGGTTGTGCTGGGAGCTGGGACTCTTCTGACAGCCCCAGTTTTTTACCCTGCCAAGTACCTTTCAGGCTGCTTTCACGGATCTTTCCAGGAGAAATGATATGTAATTTTAGGAGTTAGCAATTCTGAGAGATTCTTGAGGGACAGGGAACTTTAAATGTCTGGTGCGAACAGGTAACCAATAGTAAAGTTGGAATGTCCAGTAATTTCAGAGTTTATTGCTCAACTGCCTGTTGTGTGTTTGCAAGGGTTAAACTCAGGGAAGCATTAGGCTTATGATGATGATTAGTTTTCTAGTTTAATGCAATTCAAACATAAAAGTAGTTAAACACTTCTATACTGTCTTTGGACCTACTGAAATGAACTACAGAATTTTTATTTAAACTTCTCAAGTCTCATTTCTATAAAAGGAGACATAGAAGCGTGCCATGCACAAGCATTGTTTCCCATTCTCCTTAAAAGCATGATGTTTGGAGTATTTATAAAGTAGACAACAGTGGTGTGCAGTAATTCCTTAGGGTCAGCCAAGAATATTGGTGATGGAAGCTGATTCCGGTTGTTATATCGGCCTGTAAATACTGTAATGAATGTTGTTTAATGAATTGAAAAAAAGCACAAATCTTGAGGAATACCTGAAACACACTGAAACTTTTGACATCACAGATCCCAGATTCTCTTCATTCACTGGAGGCCTCTAAACAGCTTGGTTGTTCCTGAATTTAGACTATTGTCAACCCCCAGGTTCTCGTGGGCTGTGTTGTCCATGTCAGACTTGCAATTAAAACACTCGAAGGACAACCTGGTTCCACAGGAACCACATCTTTCCCTTCCTTCATGCTTGTTTTGGTGGGATAAATTGAGCCTTAGGCTCTTCAGCCCACACATAAGTATCTTGATCTGTGTTTCTGAGGACAGTATCGGGTTATTTTGTATTTTTATCAAGTGGCAAAGATGACAGGAGCTTTAAAAAATGTAGATCTCAGCATACATATTGTCTGCAGGGCAAAATAAAAGAACTTTGAGACCACGAATATATTACCTACTTAGTTTCTGAAAGCTATCAAATTAAATTTTACTTGATGCTACAGTTTTGTCACAATCAAACATACTGAAAGGTTTTTTTTTTCTTTTTTTAAAGCACTAGTGGAATTATCTCTGCACTTTGGTTTTTCACTTCGGTAATTGGTACTGTGTGAGCATAGTTGGCTATCGTGACTGCTGCGGAAATATTTGCTTCTTTGTAGATTCTAGTGAAAGGCACTTTCTGTAGCTCACACCGCTACTGGAAATTTCTTCTTAAAGTGTAGGAGCAGCTGCACGCGTGAGCGAATGTGACTCTGGTCCCGCTGAACAGAACAGTTTGCTCAGCAGGCATGTATTGGGAGATGGTTGGTCTGTGAGCTACTGATAGGATGCAGGGCATTTCAGTTAAAGGCATGTTACTTATCTCTAATTTCTGCGTATTTGTTGGAAACAACTCCCCTCCTCTCCCTTCACATCTCCAGTGCAACACCTCTCCTCTTTCCTTCTCTTTCTGAATAGTCCTGAGCTGTGTAGAGTGGTCTGGGTGTGCTTTTCCAGGCTCTTGAGTGAAATTACCACAAATCTGATACTCTTCATTAGCCGTACGTCCCCTCGAGGGGCCAGAGGAAAGCTTTCAGTGCTGCAGTGGGCAGGACTGTTCTTGGCTCTCAAGGGGGTGAGAGCAAAACCTACAGACAGGAGTGGAGGCAGTAATTTCTGCACTGTTTCTGTATTTATGTGGCACTGCCATTTCTTCCATGAACTCCAGCACTTGTTGCTTGGATTCTTAACCGACTTGGGCGCTGTAACCAGGCAGGAATAGAATCCCTGCTGTTGCAGAAGGTACCTACAAATATTCCTGGAAGACATGGAGTTGATAATGAGTACGTGGGGTTTGTAGTGCTGTCTGCTTACGGATTCTCTGCCCCCTGCCTCCATTTTCTCAGATTCTTGAATTGTAATGTGATTTTACAATTTCTGAGAATAAGTCTTTTTCATCATTTCCTCAGGGTGAAAGATCAGTGTTTGTATACAGGGTGCTGTGTAAAGCTGTTCAGGCAGCCTCGCCGAGCTGCTCTGAGCATGCCTATGGAGTGAAATTGGAAAACACTTCTAGATTTCCCCTCCCTCCAAATTTGTTGTACTCGTACCTCCTTGAGTTCTGTATCTGAGGTAATGGAGCTTATCTGAAAGCGTAAGCTCATTGGTGTCTTGTGTGTTCCCCGGTGTATATTTTTACTGAAGCCCTCAGAGAGATGCCTCATTGAAATCCTGTCTTTTCCTGAAATTATTTCGAGGGCAGCAGATGAGTGCTGTGGAAAAAGGCTATCCTATTCCCTAGAGATTTCTTCCATTCAGAAGTTGGTCTAAACCAGAATCTAAATCTCATACTGATATCCTGTTACGCTTCTTAGTTCTGGATCACCATAAAATCTGAATTGATGCAAGTCTGTCTTTGAATCAGAATACAACTTCTTGCTTCAGAGAAGCACTAACAAGAAAAAATGTACTTGCTTGTGGGGAGGTTGGCCTCTTGATTGCTTGAGATGAGACTTCAGCAGGCAGCTTCTTTCCTACTCCCTGCAAAATGGAGATTTAAGTAGAACCCTTCCTGCATTCAGTTGATCAAATTTGGAAATCTCTGGATGTATGAAATTGTTGAATCTTGAGCACATTTTTCACAGCGACCCTTCTAAGTGACTCTGTGGCTGTACAGAACCGGTCCGGTTTTATTCTTTAATGGCTGACATCGGTCTGCAAAGCCACCTCCTGCCTCGCCACTGGAACCAGTCGGTGTTCCCCGCCACGTCTCAACTGCTGCCCTCGCTGCTCTGATGTAAATAGTCTAGAGTTAATCTCAATGCAAGTATACTGGGTTTTTTCAGGTCACATCTTGTGATTGTAAAGCATTTTCCTTCTTGAAATACTGATTTCTGTAAAGTTACAAGATAGCCTTTTATTAAAGAAGTTTGAATTACTTAATTCCCGATTTTTTTCAGTGAGCGCTAGGAAAAGTTACACCGTGTGCTCTAAATCTGAAGTTTACTGATCTGTCTGAGAGTGCAGCCAGAGGAATCAATAACTAATCAGTGGGCAACTGCTGAGGACTACGTGTTAAAGAACAAAGTTGGTAGGAGAACTTAGGGGTTGAAACACTTTTTTTTTTTTTTAATGGAACTGCCTGCTTACCCAGAGTTTCCAAATTACTTCATGTTAATATAAAACAAAGCATCACAGATCTTGAAAGACTGAGCCTGTTTTAAACCAGAATCTGGTCACCTTGAGCACTTAATTATTTGGCATTTATACTACCATTTCAACACAAAGGAGGACTGAATGTCTGCCATTTTGCATTGCAAAATGGTTTCTGTGTAGCTGCAGCTAGCTTGGCACCCATCGGAGCGTTTGTCTGCGTTGTAAGTTCACAGAAGGGAAGGCAAGGATGGTAATGTTAGTTTGTGAAGTGATACATTTTCATCAGACTAAAGCTAAGAAAATTGGGTGGATAAATGTGTCTGACATGATTAATTATAGTTTAGGCTTTTGGAAGTGAAGTTAGTTTGAAATTGAAATGTTAGATTCTGCACAACAGGAACATCGTGCAAGTGACCCAAATACATATTACCCGTCAGGTTTTGCCCGTGATCTGTGCGTTGGCCATCTTCTGCTGAAGTGTTTGCTGTACTTCATAAGTAACTTGATAACCATTTCGTAAAAAAATGGTACACTGTTTGTTTGTTGTGAGAGTTACTTGGCTCATATGCAGCCACTATTTCAGTGTTACAAGACTTAATGTATATTTTATGCGTGAGCTAAGTAATGAATACAATTGCTGTACGTAGGCCAGGAAGCAGATGTAAATAGATCTTCAAAGTGTGTCATGGGACAGGATTTCTGTAGACTTTTATGATAATTTTGTTCACAATTGATCATTTTCCAGGAACTGATTTTCCAGGTAATGTAGTTGGAAGTTCAGCTTTTTTATCCCCCCAGTTTATCTTTCGTTGCTGTTTAAGTGGAGAGCTCTAATTAGAATTGTGACTTTTGTTATGGAGGAGAAGAGTGTGAAAGGAGTAGGGGAACCATGCTGGAAAAGATGCTGTGGAGGTATTGTCCTCATACTCTGAGGGACTGCAGTTCCCCATCAGGGGATCCTTCGGTGCCCCAGGACTCACTTGCCTTGGGAAAAACCAGGAGGTAGCTGTATGTCTTTATCTCCTTTGCTCTTTTGAAAGAAAAGTGTCAGAAAACTTCCATTTCTTTCCCTTTCGCTTGTCTGGAAAATTTTCCCTGCTGCAGGATTTCCTTTCTTTGAGTCAGGACCGTGCGCCCTTACGTGTTGCTTTGGGTTTTTTTGGTTTTATTTTGGCCTGCTCCTTTTCACTGTGGTTCCGAAGGCTTTCCTTAGCTTGGTTGGTAGCATCTCTACCCTGGATGCAGCTGTGTTGCTCATTGGACATCTTTGGTTTTTCATCAGGGAGTGAAAGTTTCTGAAAACAAATGAGGTTTTCCCAGGGCTGCCAGTCTCCTCTGCTGGGTGTCTGTCCCGGTTAGCCTCGGGGTCTCTTCTGGATGGTTCTTTGAAGACCATCCTGGTGGAAGGCAGGTATCCAAATCCAGCTACAGCAGAGAAGCGGTTTGTGAGGTGATGGGCAGCAATAAAGTATAAAATTGAACTGCACGTCTCGAGCTCTACATAGGCCAGTCCTGTTGACTGCTAAGTGTGAAAAGATTATAGGGACACTAAATCTGTCGCTGTTTAAAGAAGCATTGCACTCTGGAGTATGGTACGAGGGAGCTGGGCCTTGGAGTTGTGGGGGCGGAATTTGGGAGAATAATAGTAGATTAAAACAAGGTTTAAAAGTAGTGGTTGGCTGCCCTGAAGGAGCTCCACGGTAAAGGCATCAGTGTGAGAGGTTTTAGAAAAAGAACACAAGAAGCAGAGTGTAATTAAGAGGAGGAGGAGGAGGACCAGTATGTGAAGGTCCTGGGAGTTAAGGTGGTCTGCGTGAGCTGGGGAATCTTTAGCACTTCGTAAGGGGTGGATGGAGCAAGCAAATAAAAGCACTAGTTAGTGTCGCTGAAAAGAACAGGTTTTGTACTTTGCAGTGCCCCACTTGTAACTTTATATATGTGAGGTTTTGAGTATAAAATTGGTTTTTAGAACTTCTCCTTTTAGAAGAAAAGGTAATTTGGAAGAAATCCACATTTTCCATTGTCAGCTGGAGCAGGGGCTGACCATTGTGTCCCTTGGTGTGGTTTACAGAGTCTAGAGATCAGCGGGACATGGGATTTTGAGTGGAGAATTTGGCAGCGAGCAGTATCCGGAGTTGGCAGTTAACCCTTTAACCTGTTTGTGCAGACCAGAATAAGTTCAGTCAGACTGGGGAAGGCTCGGTGCCTGCGCTCCGGGTTACTGCTGCTTGCCTGACATGCCAGGCTTTAGCTGTTGTAGTCTGCAGTACGTCATCAGCTTATTTCTTTTTATGAAGTTCCTTTATTGAGCCGCTTCTCTGTGCATGTGTAGCAGAAGCTCAGGTATTGCTATTGCACACCTAATGTATGTTTTGGAGAAATTCCGTGGTTTTGCTTAGAGCATAGATTGGCTCTTCCCATATTTACAGGTCCCTTACAGGCAGGAGTAAGAACCTGCTAAGGCTGAACAGGTATCGGGAGGTGTTTTGGTTCGTCATGGACATAAAGAAATCTGGGCCAAGACGGTGTTTTACATGTGGCTCTGCCCAAGCGCTCTGGTCTTCCACACTGCAAACCCTCAAACGCGCTTAGTTGTAGCTGAGGCTTGCCCTTGCTCCTATGACTCGTACGGGCTCCTGCCCAGCTGTGCTGTCCGAAACTTGTCCCCTCTGCAGCTGGGGAGCAGGCCAGATCACCTGAAGAGCGATCGCGACTTTTGTGGAGATCTCGTCTGGAACCGGCTAGTTCGCTCTGGCTGGAAGAGAAATTTATTTCTGAGGAAACGTGCTGGTCGGGCGTGCAGGCGGAGCTGGGTGACTCAGAGATAGGCCGGGTTTAGCTGCAGCCCTGACGCTTGTCAGGCAAGTCGGGTTTCTGCCCGCGCTGACGTGACAGTCACCTGGGGCTGCTCGCACCGCGTGGCCGAGCGTTCCTCTGTCCTGAGAGGTGGTGAAGAGTTCAGGTACTGGGTTTTGGACGTGGAATCGTCTGCCAACCCTTTTATGTACCAGTTCAGTCGCCCAGTTAATGAATGCAATTCCCCTTTGCCTTGGGTGCTGAGAGCTCCTGCTGGTTCCTGCCCGGCGTTGGAAATTTCACTTTGGGAATTTGTAGCTGGAAAAATATCCTTGAAAGGTGCAGTGAGAGCCGTTTAAAAAATACAGAAAATGTTAGAGGTTTGTAATAGATTAACTGCTATTCAGAGCAAGGATCCAAAGGTATGCGTAAAAAGAGTGTTTGTGTCACGGGTAATTCCGTGTAAGTTGTTCAGGAAGGTGAATTACCGGCACGGGGCACCTGGTAGCACGCCGTGGGCAGGTCGCTCTTTCCCTGCGTAGTCTGTCGCTTCGTGAGTTGCTCACAGCTGGGGGGGTGACATACCTTTTTTCATAAGTAAAATGACTGTAAAACCACACAGACGGTTACAGAAACCTTGAGACAAGTAAAATTTTTTTTTTTTAATCTATTATCAGAAAGTTGTGGATCTTGGCTGATGCTCTGCTGAGCTTTCCACAATTCCTTTTATTGTTCTGTTTGTGCAGACTAGTTATCAGAAAGTTTATTTCTGGATTAGGCAAGGATTTGTATTTAGTAGTCTTCATGTACTCAAATATAGCATGCTTGTTGTGAATAAAATTAAATTGTGTCTTTTAATTTTCTAATGAACCAATTCCTGTGTTTTTCAGATTACATAGCGTTTTTGGGACACACCTCTGTTGGATTTTAATATATGTCCTGCTGACGACAGCTTTCAACTATGGAATCGGTAAATATTGACCTTGCTTCTGTCCAAATTTTCTGTGTTATTACCTAACAAGTGCTTGTGTCCATGTCAATGTGTTTGTGGTTTTTTTTTTTAAGTTTTGCTTCATTTTCTGAAATTTGAAGGTAAAAATCGCAAACTTCCATGGAATAACTTAAAGGTACTAACCAAGAATGTCTTAGGAAATGACTTTAGTTCTGAGATGCCGTTTCACTTTCATATAATTTCAAACGTAGCAAGTTTTTCCCCTAACTTCAGTGGAAGTGAAAGTTAACTTTCCCGTGGGGGCAGTTCCAGCACTGGTTTGTCCAGCAGACTGCCTAGCTTGTTGGTGCTGTTGACTGCTGAGTGTTAAATGTCCTCCTGCCTCTAGTATCTCACGGTCCTCTTTCTTTCTCTTCACTTTCAAAATGTCTTTTTTTTTAAAAAAAAAGTCTTATTAAAAAGTGCCAGTTTCACAATGTTACGTCTCCTTGTGATTAGTTATAATTGAAACAGATGGCACCTATGTTTCATTTTGGGCAGAGAAACCTCCCAATATGCTGAGACGACGGTTTGATTCAGTGTTAGGATTCAGCTTTTTGGTAGCATTAGCAGATGTAGAAATAATAGGCTATCCTAGAGTGGAATTTGGGGGGGTAAAAAGATTTTTGCCTACGCATTTTGAGAGAGGATGAGAGACGTCGGTGCTGTCCTCTGGAAAGCAAAATGGTATGGATGTAGCTGGTAGGAAGGAGTTTGTTCTTGCTGCTTTTTTCTGCAGTACTGGCACTTTGGTGCGTTGCAAGCTGAATAAAAGCTGCTGTTTGCCGCTCTCGGTGAGCTCAGCTTTGCAGTGTGTGTCACGGCAGTGTTACGGAGGGGAACTCGGCGGTGCAGAGTTGAAGGTCGTCCTCAGCATGCCCAGAAACACGATGGGGAAGGCTCTCGATGGATAACCTACAGTGCGTTGCTTCTGCTGTGGGGCTTTGGGTACTTGGCTGACCTCTTGGTTTGTGCTGCAATGGGATTATTTGTGTTGAAATTGTTGTTCTGATAAAGGCTGTTATTGAAGGAGAGTTACTCTATGTAGAAATACAGGTCTGCTCTATCAGGTGGCTTTGCAAGCTGGTAGGTTTCTTTTGTCCTGTGTTTTGAGGGAAAAAAAAAAAAAATCTTTGTATTTAGTTGGTCCATAATAATTCCAGTTTAGTTGGTCCATAATAATTCCAAGGTATTCAGATGGAGATGAGACATTATTTCAGTTTCCCTTGGTGAATATTACTAGCAGTAGAAGCCTTTCATGGTGAAACAAAACAGACTAGGCATCAGTAACTCTCCCCCGCTGCAGCTAAGTAATTAACGTGTATGAAGTGTGAGACCTTTTGCTGTAGTATGCAGTAGCTCTTTCCTTAATGGGTGCTCTGCAGTCCCTTGAAAAACTGAGCGGAATCCTAATATCAATTGTAAACCAGGTTGTTTACTACCTGTTACATTTCATAGTTCGGTACGAAGATTTTTCATTCCAAATTTTGAAGTAAATGGTGTTTTGCTTTTTTGAATGCAAACCGTACTTTTAACAGGGTAGTATTAATTGCAGTACCTTTCACTTCAACGAAAACTTACTAAACATTCAAACGTTTTTGCATAATATACTTGCCCACTGGGCAAAGTGACTTGCTTACTGACAGATTATAGAGCGCTGTGGCAGACTGCACCTCTCCAGGGCCTTTTGTCTGCATCACCTGCCTTTTGGCCACTAATATCTCTTAGGATTATTACTGAGAGCTTAAGTTATACACTACACTGCTCTGGTAGCTGCCCTTTAGAAAAGTTTGCCACATAGGCTTTTCCTCCATCTTTTAGCCGTTTTCTCTATGGATGTTTTGTACTTTGTTTATATAAAGCGGTGCTATGTTGGTTATGGGTCTAGCTGAAACCGTGGATGGAAAAACTTGACAGATGAAGGTTGAGGATGTATGATGTGACAAAACATTCACACTGTGTAGAAAGAAATAATTACTATGAAGTTGGATGTCTCTCTGACTTCTGAAACAAAAAAAAAAAGAAAGAGTGACTTTGCCTTGTGGGTTTCGTGAGCCCTGGGAGATGATAGTTAAGTGACCTTTTCCAGCAAAATAAGTTTTTATCCACTGCTCTGCAAAGACAGACTGTTGTGTTACTTAAAATGCATGTTGGTCTGGGGTCTGATAGCTCCATTCCTGGGCCACTGCAGCATGGAGACGTTGGGGAGAAGAGAACAAGGGGAGAAGACCAGAATCCTCCAGTGCTGGCTGAAAAAAATTACCCAAATCTGGCATGTTCTGAAACTGCAGAGGTGAATTCATGGGCTTTGTGCTGGTGGGGAGGCCACGGCGCACACGGTCACTGCAGTTTATCACGCAGGTATCTGTCTGCCAGCGCACCGATGTGCAGTTTATGCCATCCTCTGAGTAGCCCAAGGATTGAACGGAATTAATGTCTGGCCCAAGCTTGAGTAAAAACCTCTCATCCTACAAGGCAGTTGTTCTAAAAGTGGGTCCTTGGCTGTGTTAACTCCTTGTGCTGTGCATGGGTAAAACCCTGGGGTGCCTTGGTGCTTGCGTGCCAAACCAGCAGCGTGATGATGTGCTACCTTCTGTCTTGTCTGAGAAGGTGGTGTACTGTGAAAGTGCTCAGCTTTTGTCACTCATCCGTTCGTGACTATGAGAATGAGGTTGCCCTTGCTGTAGGCCTGTGACTGAAAATCCACCGGGGCACAAAACCGGCTGGTTTGGGTTTTTTCTCCCCCCTCAAGCAACTTGTGCGTACCAGCATGTAACTTGCTGTAAAGGATGCTGCCTCAATTCCCCACTTGAAGGAGTCTGAGGAGCCTGATCTTCAGGACCAGCCTTACCTTTGTAGTAAGATGCTGCTGTGTTGGCTCTATTCTGATGATGTGTTCCGCATTTCGTAGCTTGCCTAATGGAAGTAAAGCTTCGGTGCTGGAAAGGGACTCGGAGGGCGTCCACTGTGCTGTTCCCTTCGGTTGCAAACCTGATGCAGGGTGTTTCTGTCCCTGGGAGGTGGCTTGTTCCCGTCATGTGTGCCAACACCACTGTTTGTGATGGTGCGCTGTTAACCTGATTGCCAAGATAGACTGCATTTAACTAAAACATAACTATTTAGAGGTTTATGTGGATTGTTTGTGGCATGATCTGCTGACCCAGAAGTAGTTGCATTGGTGCAGCTGGAGGACCAGAAATGCTGTGGTATGTTGTGGGGAGGGAGCAGAGGGCCTGTTCCACTGCAGGAAGTGTTATGAAAGTCTGAGATTTCTCCATTTCGGTAGATGGCTCCTTTATTGCGAAATGCAGGAGTTGCTACAAACATTACTACCCTCAGTTCTCTAAAACAGACTTGTTCTTTTGTGTGTTTTGTTGTTTTGTGGTTTCCCCGNGTGGAGAAAAAGGGAGTTCGGTCGACGGCGTGAGATGCTGGCTTCACGCAGCCTGAATGGCTGCAACGCGGCAGCACTCACGCCGTGATGAGTAGGACAGGTATTTTCTCGCTAAATTGCTTTTGAACGGTTTGCTCGAAACAAGCCAGGTTCATCATGGTAGCTGCTTCTTTGCTTGTTGACAGCAAGAAACGGCTGCAACGCGCTGGGGTTCGGTGACTCGATGGGGACCGGCGCTGCAAACCCAGCGCCGGAGCCGACAGCTGGTGTGATTCACGTTTCCCAACATCTTCATTAGGGAAGCAGAGGGGTCAAGGCTTTCTCCGAGCAGCAGAGAGGTTACAGCGGCTTTTGATGGTGGTTTTGGCACTGGTATTTTACGGAGTTCATAATGAATATGTAGGTGTAAGATTAAAAGAATGAATAAGGTAGCGCTGCTAACCAGAATTGCTTTTCAGAGCTGCAGCCCTGCCTTGTTCTGACCTCGCGAAAAGGGTACAGTTGTAAAGCTGAGGCCCTTAGTGGAAAAGCAATTACAATACGTGCTTCTAGGATTGAATTGTCCTCTGAAAGTCAGATGCTGCAATAATGGTAGCGTTGTTTAGGTGGAACGTGACTTTACTTAACCGCTTGTTATTTTTCTGTTAATGTTCTTCAATGTGTTCATATACAGTTTTCAATTTTTACTGCTCTGGGGGAAATAGAGCTTAGTATTCCACAGGGAAGATATTTCTTTGCATAGAAGTGTTCTTCTGAGCTTCCAGGCTTTTTTCCACGTTTCAGTTCTTATCCCTTCCAAATTAGAGGGGTTGGAAGATAACACGACTGAAGTGCAGCATACATTTTTTCTTTAGCATGTCGGTCGCAGCCGAGCTGAGCAGTGGGGCTTTCCGCGTGGTTCTGGGGTATGGTGTGGAAGCGTTGGCTTTTGGGGCAAGAAGCTGATGTGTTTTGAAGCAGGTCCTGGAGAGGGGAGGGGAAGCCACGTGCCAGGGGAATTAATAGTCTCATGTAACAGCAAAGAAGTGGAGCTGTGTGGCACATGGGTTTGACCGACTTCTGCTGTGGTCCTCACCCCACCCCTGAAATGGTGGAGCCCTTTTGCTCAGAAAAATTCAGATTTTTGGAAGTGCCTTAGAGCAGCTAGGTGGCTTTTCAGGTGCGGGTTTGCCTGGAGTGTTTCAAACGAGGCAGTTTGGGTTTGAGCTGGTGCGGGGCTCGGCCTGGGAAAGGCTGCAGCCAGGGTGGAGGGGAGGTGGGTTGGTGGAGAGAATTTCTTACCCAGAGCTCTTCTCTGGCACGGCGCTCGCACACTGTCATACCTGCGTCAGTGTGAGGTGGGTTTCCATGACTGGTAGGAGCAGTAAGCTTTTCTGTTTGTCCTTTTTGTATATAATCTAAATTTAATTTTTAAAGCCAAATCTTCACCTTAAACAAAGGTGGCTTTGTTGTGAGCCTAGATCTCTTCGTAAGTCAAAGGGGCTTGAGTTTTTGGACACAAAATGCCTCTGACACCTGCAGAAAAGATCTTTCAAATCCTTCCCTCTATCCCAATGAAAAAGCTGGATTCTCAGATGTAATCTCAGCATAAGCATTTGATTTGAGTGTTTGAATTGCTGCTTTTACAGTTCTCTGTATTTTATCAGAATTTGTTAAATTGCCAATGCTATTCACATGCCACTTTTGGCAGATGCCACCTACATGCCCTCACTTTGAACGTACCTTTTAGGAGAAGTGTAGGTAGGGAAGCTCCTTTCTTGCATGTCAGGTGTTAGAGAGTGGAGCACTTACATTAATTTGCTTTCACTAACCTTTCCACTGCTAATAAGCTAACCTGGCCCATGTGCACAATACAGCACCTTTAATGAACAGATCTGAGCTAAGCAGGAACTTGAAAAATGTCTCGCTTGACTTGTTTTCTTTGGGTGTAATTCAGATGTGTGGGTTCACCATGACACAGAAGGAAGTTCTTGGTAAGAACAGTCCACAACCAGATATAACCCTTGTCCTCCTTCCTCTTGTGTCCTCTTTAGAATTAGACAAAACCATGGCAATAATTACCTAAAAAGAAGGAAAATAATTGGTTGGGTTTTTTTTCCCCTGACTCCACTTGGTTTTGAATAATTTTACTCTCCGAAGGGGCTACATTATGACCACAAAAATACTGTTGTTTTTTTTTTTTTTTTAAAAAGTATACTTCTGAGTTAAGATTTTGTAGACTTGTATCAGCTAATGTACTCTGCTCTTAAAAATCACAGTCCCATTTAGGAACAAGTTCATTAAAACAAGCTTGTAATGTAGACGGTGCACAGGTTCGTCATTTCCAGTAACTGGCGGAGCCTGTTGTTTGATGGGGAGGACTCCTGTGAGACATACAGCCCGGGTGACACGTGGAGGCACGATTTCGGGAAGGGAATCTGTAGGTTATTTGGCGCGCGAGCGGCCAGTTACCGCTTCCATCGTTGTGCAACGGCGTTCCTGGGTGCGACCTCTTCTGAAAGTAATAGTGCTTCCAGGCAGGTTCTGGTGCGTCAGTCGCAGGAGGCTTCTGCTCGCAGAAGAAGGGAGGTGCAGTGTTCGGGGTGATGCTTTTATTTATTTCTGAGTGTTCTGTGTAGCACCAAAGTGTATTCTTGAAAGGGAATGAAGTTACGGTCTCCGCCCTGAGGAAGTGACACTCTGGATGTGAGATGACAGGCTTTGGAGTGAAATGGCAGGATTACACAAAATATGGCTGAAATCGCTTGTTTTCAGAAGATATCCATCATGCTATGATTAAGTGCAGATGATGCATTTGGCAGCAAGAGGTGTGCAATCTGTTCCTACCCTAAGGAGCTTGCGGACCAAAGGCCTGCTGATAAGACCAGGCTCACTGTTGTACTTCTTGAATGAATAATAGTTTAGGACGGTCTTGTTCCCTTATCTTTTGCTCTTTTAAATAATAGTGTAGATAATTGAGAGCCTGGTGATTTTGACAGTCAAATCCCTGAGTTCTTTAAGGCGGGGGGGTAGTTTTTGATGTTTGGGGGAATACGTTCCTGTTGCATGAATACTGAGGGAGATGTGTCGGTGACTTGGGCATCTTTAGTGGAGCTGCAGGTGGGACAGTCGGTGTCCGACAGGTACAGGTCAGCTGCCTGACACCCCCCGAGGTGGGAACCGTTCCTCGGTGGTATAAAGCGGCAGGAAAAAGCGGAGTGTGAATTTCATGGAAACCTTGCATGGACGATGGTTTGGCTGAACCACCGAGCACTGTAACAGGCAGGTGCAGCCTGTTTCTTTAATATGTACATGTAAAAGGGGGAAATTGTTATTATTGCAAGCAAATGCAAAACTGATGGATATGTGATACTCTTTGGAGGGGGACTTCTGATAAAACCAGGAAATGCTTCTGAAAAGTACGTCTTAAATGTCGAGTGTGAAGATGGAGACTAGGCATTATCATTATTTCTGTTCCCTTGGTTAAATTCTTGGCAGAGCTTTAATTTTAGAAGAACGAGACAACAAGGGCTGAGATCTGCAGGCTCAGCCTAATTCATCACTGGCTTAATTAGATGCTGGAGAACTCAGGTATTCTGACGGTTTTTGCAACGCTGCATGTTATGCCTGTTTTATAGTAGTTTGCTGGACTTCTCCAGCAGAAATTCAAAGATAACTTTGTTGAAATGTATTTAACAAGTTGATGTTTTAATTAGTATTTTGGTCTTGGATTGAGACTGGACAGGCTAATTGTTCCCAATTGCTGGAGATGTACAGGAGCTGGGAGAAGGGGTTTTCTTGGGCGTTTTGCAGAAACTTGCATCTTGTTGTGGACATGCAAGCGAGTGAGGGGGTGCAGGCTGTCGTCTGTGCTTGCCGTGGCAGAGGCAGGGGCTCCGAGGAGCTTGAATTCCCGGAACCTCTCTCTGTGCCTGGGAACTTTGGGAAGCTGGCACGCCTGGCTTTTCTGGCCTCGGAAGTGGCTTTGGTTTGATAGACAAATACTGAAAGCTCTGCTTTTACTCAGGACTGTTTAATCCGCATTGCCTGCCTTCACCGCTGCCCGGGCTCATCTGGGGTGCGGGCAGATGGCTGCAGGCCACCGCGTCGGGGCGTTCTGGGAAGTCCCAGCCCTTCGGTGACTAAAGCAGAGTTCTAAATCGCTGTGGCACTGGCTGAAACCCTCCTCTTGCCCCGAGAGCGGTGGTCTCAGCTGTAATGTTTTTAACTCTTGAATTTGGAACAGACTTAGAAGCTCACCTTTGGGGGTGGTAGCTTGTTAAGTTGTCAATACTATTGCCTGTAACCATCTGTTCCTACCACTGAGTAGCTGCAAAAATCAGTAATTCATTCTTTATTTTTTTGCAGAGCTTGGGTGTAAATCTTCTTCCTTGTTATTTTTATGGGCTCCCTCTGTATAAAAGACAGGCATCTCCATAGTGCTGGAAAGGCAAACCGACATTCTTTCTTTAATCTTTCATCTAAATTTATTTGAAATTTAAATTCAAAGATTAGAGGTTACTTTGGAGCACAATAACTATTTCTGGTGAAGTCAGTGCGTGGGTCTCCCCTATCAAACAGCAGCGCGCTTGTGTAACTTCACCTTTCTGGGTTAACCACTCCTAAGAGGAAGGGCGATGGTAGGCATGTGTACAATTTATTTTAGGAAATTGCCACTGTAAATGGGTGTTGTGTTTGCTTTTGCAAGTAAAACTTGTCATGGATTCTTATTTTTTATTTGTTTGGGTTTTGTCCAAGTGAATTAATAATCCAAGTGGGCTGGCTTTAGTAGTTCTGGTGTTAAGTCATCGTTGGTAGTTAGGGTCACAGAGGGAGGGGTGGTCCGGCGGCAGCTCCAGTGGTTGTCATGTAGGAGTCACGGGGAACACTGAAACAGTGTCAATTGTAGGACAGACAGACAGACTACCACGTATTGTACCCTGAGTTATCCGGGGCTGGGGTTTCACTGCTAGGCTTAAATTGCAGAATCAAAACGGACTGACATCGAATAGTGATGTTAGTGTTTTGGGAGGTGAGATGCCAGTTACTGGGGTTGTCTTCGGTGCTGTCACATGGCGGGTTGTGATGACACTTTTTTAATACAGAAGGACTTTGCAGCCTGAGGACAAGTGCTCTTCAGAGTTTTTGCTCCCTTCCTGCATCACTGGAGTTCAGTTTTCAAAAGGTTTATTTTGTTGGTTATCTAAACTACAGAGTGTATGCCTGAGGGTTCTGTCGAGGTGATGTCCAGTTTTCCCAGCTTTGTACCACCTGCACGCTCACCACTGATGGCAGAAGTTGGGTTTTATCTGACCTAAACAGAACAACTGTTGGATTTTGATGGCGTTTCAGTGCGATGCGTGCATCTGGACTCATCCTATGATATAATAATGTAAAAATCCAGTCTTTATCTTGCAATAATACACAAGCAGCAATGACTTGACCAGCTCTGCTTTTGGGTCAGGCTCATGCTACTGCCTTTTGTATCTACGTGGGCTTTGCTGGAAACACCCGGGCGCTGTGCATGGCTGGGAAGGTGGGGAGCAGCACTTGGGTGAGAGCAGGTCCTGTGCCTTGCTGTCACGGCGGGCTTGTGCGTGTGAAGGGGAACAGCCCTGATACGATGATGAAATGGGGAAGCTCTTGGAGAACTTAGTCCTGGCTGTAACTAGTATTTTGGAGGATTTGCAGGGTAGGAATGGTCTCTAAGGATTGACAAAGAAACCCAGAACGGTGCATCTGTTGTTCCTGGCGGCTGTAGCTGCCATAAAGAAGGACCTGGCATGCCACTATCAATTCCTCATGTACCCTTACAAAATTTTAATACTTACAGGTTTCAGTGGTTTTTAGGAAAAGTCGTTAGTCTAAAAGTTGTCATGCTTCTTGCAAGGAGGCTTGGACTCTATGGGGCAGAGCTCAGGTGTTTTTAAGAGTATGTTATCTGTGACTTTCCTCGGCTTCAGGAGATAACATTTAACCTTAATTCTGAATTTCCGGGCAGCCTTGACGCTCGGTTTGTTTCCAAGTTTGGTGGGAGGCAGGATGGCAGCGTGAGGGCTGGATGTGTTTGTGTGCACTTGAGCACCTCGGGCTTCGCCCCAAGGCTGGCTCGCAGTCCGGCTAGCTGAGCTCGAGCTGTCGGCCAAATGCCAACAGCAGACGAACACAGGGGAAAAAATACTTGGAGGAACTGCTGAAATGAGAGGAGCTGGTCAGCTTGATGGATGTGGGTAGGCATGGCCGGAGGAGTTCTTTGATTTTGGTCATTTTTGTCCTTTTATATAATTTTTCAGCTGTTTAAACTAGCAGTATAAGGATTAAAAGGTCAATGTTGAATAGCTCTGGTTATTCTCTGCTGGACCTAGACTTATTGCTGGTGTCGTATAAGAAATACACTTCCTTTTTGCGTTACACAATCAGAAGAAAATTATTTTGTTGTCTTCAGTAGTTTTTACCTCATTCTTGTAGTCTTGCTAACATCCTGTATTTGTTTTTTGCAGGAAGCCTTTCAACATTTTCTTAATTGGAATTAAGTGTTGTAATAGAAATGCACATTTTGGTTGAAGATAATGTAGGAAATAAATATTCACAGAAGTTTATTTTAAGTTAGTAGACAAACATTCATTGGAGAGCTTTGTGTTGGAACTTTAACTTCTGAGAGGTTTAATGAAAGCTTTCTTTGCTCTTGGGTAATAAAAAAAGGAATAAACCAACTCTACTGCTCCTGAATTATCTTGACCAACTGACCTCAGAGACTGATACTCAGCCTATTTGTTATTATATTATAAATGATGTTAATGAACGTAATGACACAGAGTTAATGCTATACAAAAGTTATATGGAGTCAAAATCAAATGACAACAGGTAGTAAATAATTTGACAAAATAAAACCACAAAAACAAATAAATTATGAAAAAAAAAAATCATGTATTCTTTTCCTGTCAACAGTTAGGACTGCATCTGGACGTAGCAGCTGGCCAGTCCTGAATTCTTTTTTCCTCTAGTTTTTAATGATGCTTTTACAACAGTCTGAAATGAGATCTCTGTCTACATAAACTGGGAACAGGGACGTAGCAGTTCCTCTGGGCTTTGCATTCAGCGAGGTATCGCACAGCTAAATTATCCTTTCTTTCTCCCTGTGGTTTCTTGGTTATTTAGTGCTTAATGTAAGGAGCACCTGAATATGAATGATACACTCGAAGGTTTGGTTAAAGATATAGAAACTTTCCTCATTCCCTTGACCTCAATCTTGCTGAAGGTAGGAAAGCTTTTAAAATACATCTAGCGCTGGGTGTACATATGCAGCTGTATGTGTACGTGCATATGTATCTTTAAATGTCCCCTATTTCAAGGTCATGTGCAGAGTGCAGATTAGATTTGCTGTAGCAAGATACCTGTTACTGGGGCTTATTCCCATGGTCTGAAAGGAGTGTGGGATGGGGACCGAGGGAGAGGTTCTCATCCGAGTCCCGCGTGGTGCTTTGTACCTGCCTGGATGGGAAGAATGTGGATTGGCAGTCTCTCTTCCCACAGTAGTTTTCAGAGCTGCTTAATCTATTTTTTTTTTTTTTTCGTACTTGCGAAACAGCACCAAGCTTTGAGACACTCCTGTGTAAGCTTAGGGGATGATGAGCAAGAGGATTAATTAGATCTTCAAGACAGATAACTGGAGCAATGAGTTGTGCATAATAGTAGCTTGGAATTCCACTGACGTGGTTGCAAAGCGCTGTGCAAGATGCATGCCTTGGCTGAAGCATAATTATTTCTCAGCGTTGCGTGCCCAAACGCCCCTGGGCACTGTAGCGAAATTTAGTAAGCAAATTATGTGAACAAAAAAGCTCAACTTTGATGGTTTTGCACACACCAAAATAGTTGTCAGTGAAGTGATTAACTGCTCGTTTGATCACCTATTGGTGGTGTCTTCCTGGTATGTCAAGCTGGCAGTCTGAAATTTGGATTCCTCCAAGGTAGACTTAGACTTACTGGTTTGTAATGCTAAATTAAGACAAAAAAATTGGATTCAAATAGGATTGCAGGTATTTTCTGTATTTCTGTATTATATGTACAAATTGTATGCTTTTGACCAGGGCGCAGGCAAGTCTAGCTTCTTTCAGGAATCTGCGCTGCCACTAATACTCCTGCCCCAGGAGAAGGTGGGGGCTTTAAGGTTAGGTGTCACTAAAGTGAATGCTTTTTTTAGAGAAACTTCACCTTAAAAAAAAAAAAAAAAAAAAAAATTCTTCCCCATGCAGAGCTTCCCTTTGCTCACAGAAATAGTTTCTATATTCATATTTAATTTACAGTAGCTCAGAGGAATGAAGAAAATACTGGACTATTTTTTTATATAGTACTTATTAAATTTCTTTGGAACAACTCTTGGATGTGAACAAGGAGGACAGAGTGTACTGGGCAAAGCAGTGAGACATTTTTTGTTAAAACCGTAAGTGTTCATGGCTTTAACATTTGAAGGTAAAAACCAGGGAAGTCTATCAGATACCTTAGTGTAGTTTTAGTTACCACTTGCACTTTTCCAGTTCCTTTTCCGCTGTGATTCTTTGTAGCTTTCCCTCTTGATACAGACTTAGATTTTTTTTTTTTTTTTTTTTATTATTATTGAAAACCTTGCATTTCTGATGATGACAGTGAAGAGCTGTGCTCTGTAGCTTAGAAGAAAGTTTGGTCATAATTCAAGACGTGGTCCTGGAAAGGCTTCAATTAAACCGTGTTGAGAGAGGGCTGTATTTTGCAGTTTTGCAAAGTTGGAGATTTTTTTTCCCTGTTAAAACCTTGGGGATCCCCGGGAAGGGAGGTTGATCCTGCCTTTTTCTGCTGGGTGAGTAGGAATTTAAAACTTCACCCCCCTGCTTTGACCTAGTTATGAAACCCTTGCCTGTAAAAGTATTAATTTGTGCACTCTAAGCCATTTTAGTATTAGAATTGCAGAGTAGTGTATGCTTTTCTGTAGAGCCACCTTGAGTTTAGACATTAAAGGATGGTGATAAATCTGATAAACTTGGTAGAATATCTGTTCCAGGGTGCTATAAACCTTCTTCATTACTCTGGAATTAATCAATGACTTTGACTTCGTTTTTCCCCTGCTCAGCCATACTTTCACAAGGTATAATTAAAAAAAAAAAAAACAACCAACAACCTATAGTTTTCTTTTTTGTTCAACTCTGCTGTTGTTGAACTATGTGTGGTTTGGACTTCAGCCCTCCAGAATGTTGGCAGAAGTTCTTGTCTGGAAAGAAATGGTAATTCTTTTGGGGTTGAAAAATGGGGAAGAAAAGATGTCTGTAGCAGAGATGATTTAAAGCAGAGTAAGTCAATATGCACATCTCTCTCTCTCTCTTTCTCTCTCTCTCTCTGTACACTAAGGTTTGTGTGATTTTACATAATATGTTCCTCATTCTTTTTTTGTCAGGTTTGCTTATTTTTAGTTTATTGTAGCCAATCCTATTTTTAAACTTTTTAGATTAAGTTTAATGCACTAGCTAAAACTGCAGCAATTGAAATGACTGAAATTTAAATATTACATTTGAATTCAGCTAAAGTGATACGAAAGTGACCTTAAACTATCTTATTAATATGAACTGCTTCTCTTTTGCCTTCGGAGCGCAGAGCAGGCGACTATACCCATCCCTCTCGAGCCGCTTGTGTTCTCCCTTGGGGTCATAGTCCTAAGCCAGCAATCCGTGTGCCAGGCTATTCTCAGGTGAAGTCTTTGCTGTGGAAATAGTGATGAGAGGAGGAGGAGGAGGCACAGTCCGGCCTGGCTGCCCCGGCCACAGCGTGTGCGGGTGGCGGGGAGCAGCTCTTCCGAAATACGGAAACCTTAGCGGGTTCGTGTGTTTGAGCTCTGAACCGTTGTCAGCTCGCTGTCTCCCTGGTCCTGGGGCATTAATGCCTCTTAACTTCATGGTCATTTATGGGAAATAATCGAACAGCCGGGCACATGGTGATACTCATCCTGCCTAGCTCGCAGCCGCAGTACCTGCCAGCGCAGGCCAGGCTCTGCTCTCGGGGATGCTGTGTTGTGTTTGCAGGCTGGTGAGCGCGTTGGTGGTCTGTTAGTGCCAGCCTGAAAAATGCCACGAAGGTGCAAACAGCGCTGTGCAGCAACACAAGACGTTCTGTGGCACTGCTCTAGGTGGCTGTGCTGGTACTTCTGCTTTTGTTTCAAAAACAAGCGAGTTTACGGAAATAGATACGTGTGTATGTATACAAACTGAAAGGGGAAATGTCCGCTTCTTTCAGCTGAGAGTTGTCGTCTTCTCTTTTTCCTGGACACATTAAGAATACTTTAACAGCAGCGCTGATGCTTTTGTACTGGCAAGATTATTGCCTTGGCGATACTGGAGGTCAGAATAAATTCATAAACCTTTTGGGTTGGGCTTCCCCTCTTTCCCCGGCAGAAGGACAGACAGCAGCTTTCCCAGCTACTCATCTCAAAAGAATTAAATTCTTGTGGAAATCTCTATTCAAACGCAGGATCAAGGTCAGAGTTACTCTTAGTCTAACGATGCTAACTCCTGTGTAGTTTATTTTTATTCTTTTATTCAGCTTTGTTTTGCCGTGCGGGTGATGTAACTGCTCTGGCTGGAGGGACGGCTGTGTCACTGCGTACGTACGGTGCTCACGGCCGAGCCAGCGTGCCTGGCTGCTCCCTGCTCCCGGGAAGCAGCCGAGCCGGAGCTCAGCCCCTCCAGGCTGCGGTGCAGGAGGCGAGGCCGAGGCACCCGAGTCCAGGGGCTTTCTGGGGTCCACGTGTGAAGTTCGGCTTAGATTTGCAGGAGAAGGGTCTTAGCTGGGATTCCTTTTTGAATGGCGTGCTGTAAGGACTCACACCCTTTGCAGAAAGCAGATGTGAAACCGATGTGAATCTGCATCACGCTTAAAATTCAAACATGGGAAAACTCGGTACTTGATTTCACTATAGGGATATAATGCTGATAGCTCCGTTCTAGAGCTGTTTTAACGATTTCTCTGACAAGTTGGAGATACAGATGTCACCACGGGTTTACGTTTAGTAGCCCCCTTTGTACCTTTGATTTTAGATGGCTGATGAAGCAACGTAGTATTGAAGTACTTGAACAAAGAATGTATCTGGAAGTGGCTAGTGGTCATTCTGGCAGATACTTAAGACCAAAGCTGCTATTGTTTTTCTCTTAGTTAAACAACAGTCAAGCTCATGCTGTGGCTTTTTTCTTTTCAATTGCAGTATAATGTTAGCTTTTATATATCCCCTGGGCCCACACCCGGGTGTGTGGTGGGCCAGCACACAGATGCATTGTTCGGGGTCCTGCATTCCAGGGAGATCAAATGCTCTGTGCACCACATCAGCTGCACATCTGCAACTGCTAAATCCTCCGCAGTCCTTCCGGATCCAGGTGCCATGCAATTACTAGGTTAAAGGCATCAAGAGCTGCTGCTTCCAGGTCCTTTCTGTTTAATTCTGCCTGCTTTGATTCACTACAGCTGGTGAAACAGTTAGACTTGGTTCAGGCATGTGTGGAAGAGAGCTCATTTCATGCTTGGAATTGTAATTATGTTCTTTTCTTTCAAGCTGCCAGCAGTAAAAGATGTCTTCCAGTGCGTATTATCTAAATAAGCTGTAGTGTTTAAATGTTTTCTTATTTCATTTTAAGAATGTGGCAAAATAAATTGTGCTTACTCTTCTAGTTTTTGTTCTGGAGCAATTAATTCCCCATAGCTCTCTCCCGTGATTCAGGCACGCTCGTCTCCGTGAAGCGGCTATGTTACGCTGCTTTTAAATAGCCGTGCGAAGGAGAGCGTTGTGCAAGTGGAATGGCACTGCCCTGACTTGCCCAGTTGGCACTGGTGTGTCTCCTCTTGTGCACTCCGACTGCAGTCAGTATCTGGTGTCTACAATCTATTCCATCCCAGTCACCTTTCGTGGCTTTTATAAGAGTAGCTTCTTGCTTTTAGTGAATTTTAATCTGTTTAATATACGTGAGCAAGAGACTGAGTACAGTGCAAACATTAGTTCTCTTTAAAACAGCCTTTTCTGCACCCGAGTTTTCCACGACGAAAGGATCCGTTTCAGTGTGCCAGTTAACGGCGGGCACCGCAGCGATGCTCCAAGCTTACCTCTGGAGGCTGCAGGGGTGAGATTTCAGGCATGTGGGTTTCCGTGTTGGGCTCTTGGTACTGTTGGCTGGATTTGGGGCAGAAAGAGCCGGACAAGAACACAGCTGGTTTTAACTCATGCTTGTGAGCGTATCGGTAGCTTGGATCCGAGTACCCTTGTAGCTGGCACTTATTACCTCTCTCTTCTCAACTTTATTTTTCACGTAGTGCCAGCTGTACAGGTCAGACGCTTCCCTTGGCAGATAAACTGTTCTTTGAGAGCCCGTCTTTCAGTGGCCTGATCTTTGGGAGGAAGATGTTCTCTCAAAGATGGTCCACAGGAGACAGCTCCACTTCTCTTCCCCTGATGGCCGACAGTCCTGTTGACTTGGAGCGGTAGCTGACATCGAACCTGCAGGATCATTCTCCAGTGGGGAATTTGAAGGCTGCTGTGGGCCACTGCCTTGGCTTACGGATGTGCTGCCTTGCCTTAGGTAGGGAATGTGCTTCTCTGCATGTCATCCCAGCACGCAGTTCTTCCTCGAATGTGCCTGATCTTCTGGAGTAGTTCCTACATGTGCTGTGACCCAGGCCAGTTTCTTTGGAGCTGAGTTTGTGCTCTGGTCCCGGACTTTTGACTTCCTTACAAAGATAAACATGGGGTTTTTTATGTGCAGCTGTTGTAGCTTTTCTCTGATTTTTGGGTGTCTGGAATCAGCACTCTGATCTGCTTTCCCTTGTCTCTGGAGTCCGTCTGCTCATGCTGTGGTCTCGAGATGAGAGTGCCTGATAGCCATTTTGGTGTCTTCGTGATTGACTGGAAGTCACAGTGGATAAATCTTTCATGATTGGAAACCACTTAAGCCACGAGGTGGCTGATGATCACTGGTTATTAGTGGAGAGGTTCTACCAAACAATCAGAGAAAATTGAGTGGCAGGGCGTATAATTTATGACTTCATCCCAGCACTGTGGGGGCAAGTCAGTGAGAATCGAAACAGTGAAAGAATTATATTTGACAGATATTTTAAAGAATGACTCCAGTTAGTGTCATTTATTGCTGGAATGTGTGGACAGATCCCGAGTCAAAGCCCTCTTAGGGGCAGTGCCAAAACCAGATATGAAAGAGTGCGCAAGAAAATGAAAATGCGGTATGTGGCCAAAGGCTTGAATTTTCTGACAATGGGCAAAAAGAATGTTCTAAGGGTTTTTTCAGGCATTTTCCTTTGATAATAAAGTTTACGGATCCTACGTAATGTTTGTTGAAACCCCTGCCTGAAGGGGATTTGTTGGAGCTTGTAAATTGAGCAGTACCTCTACTGCATTAAAGGCATTATCAACACAGAGAAGAGCAGTTAGAGAAACTTCTGGAACATTCGGGAAATTAATTTTCTTGCATTTAATGAGTGCTTGCAAAAAAACGCTCATAAAATTATCTCTAGGATTATCTTAGTTTTTGCCTGGCAGTGATATATGGCATAGTCTCAGTCTGTTACCCTTTGCTGGAATAGGTATTAAAAATACCTGGGCAGAAGTCTCACTGCTGTTCAGTGCAGTCGTATCTTCTTCCACATGCATGTGACGGATAACCGCCGCTAACTCCAGAGGAAAAATTCTAGAAAAACATTCTTTCTTCAGCTGTTTTGTAGTGGTAATGCCTCTGAAAGTATTAATCTCTCTTGTCACAATTTGGCACTCGCTCTGGTTCCCAGTAGGGGTTTCTCAGCTAATCCCCGTCTGGAAGACTTTGCCTTACCTTACATTAATTTCTGCTCCCATCCACAGCCCAACGTCGTTTGAGGGTTTGTTTTCAGCTTAAAGTACATTGCAGGCCTTCCTATCTGACTTCAGGTTAAAACATCGGGACAGTTTAAGTACCCGTAAGTGTTCCTGGAGCTCTCGCGTGTGCCGCTCACCTCTTCCCTTCCAGCCCCCCCCAAAGCTTTATGCAGTGGACTCTCTCAGTGTTACTCCCTTGTGGCCCTGGAGAAATTATTTGAGAAATTTGGTTTCAGATGCAGGATTTTCTTAACGTGAGTAGCTCGCTTTGAGAGGGAAGTGGCAAGATGTTCTCACTTTAGCCTATGAATGACAGCTACTGAATCAAACATCTGCCTCTGCTGGACTTGTCCCCAAAAGCTACGATGCTTGAAAGCCCGTCTAAAACTTGTTGGAGCCAGATAAGCCCGTGTTCAGTGTGCCGTTGGAAACGCAGGCAGCTGCTGTTAGCATTGCTGTTCAGCGAAGGCAGCCGGTGACAGAGGGATGGCCAGATGCAGGGAGGAGCGAAGTTGTGGCAGCACAACTCCTTCCTCCACTCGCCTTGAGCATCCGAACGGCGTTGGGCGAGGACATCACTGCTTCCCGTGCAGACAGACTCATTCTTGGCACCACAGCCGACCCGTGTGGATCCCTCGGTGTTAGACCTAAACCAGCAGCGCTGTGACTGTCCACTCCAGAGATGGGTTTGGGTTTGGTAGACCTGACCCCATGTACGCCGAAAATTGGTGTCGTCATATGTTGGTGAGGATTGTCTCAAAGTAGCGTCCCGCTTCCCTCTGTGTAAGTGCACAAAAACTTTGAGAAAAAGGAAGAATCCCAAATTTTAACCTTTTAAACTGTAGCATTTCTCCTGTTGCTTACCTTTTTGACCAACACATTAGTCCATTCTGTGACTACAAGGATGTGGAGTGTAGGCCTGGATTAGGGCTCTGTGTACTGCAAACTGCAAATGCATCCCAGTGTGGACTCGGTCTAGGGGAATGAGTCTGCTCGTTTTATTCTCAGGTTTTGTAACTTAAATTCTCAGGAGGTAAAGTTTGTGCCAAGCCTCTGCTATAGACCCAAGGAGAAGAGGAGGGGGGAGAAACCCTTTAGCTAATAAAACATTTTTGATTACCTTTTTTGGGGGTTTAGATTTGTAAAAACAGTTCAAAGTTTTCAAAAGCAGTCATCTTTGTTCTAAACTTTCCAGGCTTAGCCTACAAAGAGACCCAGCTTTGCTTGATTTGTGCTTGATTTTTTTTCCCCCCTCCCCCCTATTGCGATGGAGGTGAAGCTACTGGCGATGCAGCTCAAGAGGCTCGTGCTCCCCTCCAGGCTTCATTGCTTCGGCCCTGCCTACCTGGCTGTGAGCTCTGCCTTGTGTCGAAAGTACTAGATCTCCGTCTTGAATTCAGACCCAGTCCGCTTCTTGTCTTAGTGAAAGTAATCCTGAAACTGCCTGCCGCAGCCCTGCCGTGCCTAGGTGAAGATTCTGCCTGGCTTTGAAGAATGTCTGTGGTGTCTAAAGAGAAGCCTTGAGAAAGGGAGCTGGCAGTCACATGCTGTAGAGGGGGGAGCGTGTAAACTTAGTCTAAAGATAATTTATGGTTTCTAAAGCTGCTGCTGAGTAAAACTTTCCAAGGCTGGCTTCTGACCTAGCTATCATCAGTGCTAAAACTGAGAACAGTCACTTAAAGTAGTGTTTTCGGTTCTGTTGAGGGGAAGGAGGAAAACAGGCTACCTTATTTCTTAACGTTTAATCCACTATAGTTTTATAGCGCATGTGCAACTTTTTTCTTTCGGCCTCAAACCACGGGGTAGCTTTTCCATTACATGAGCCCAGACTGGTTTAAACTTGGCTTATCACTTAAGACTGGTTCAAGCTTGGCTTATCACGTAGTGTATTGTGCATTTTTACTGGGCTCATTTTAACAGAAAACGTGATGTCAGGATTATAATAAAGCTTTTCTTAGCTGTCTCTGTACAAATGTGGAGCGCGTCTCGCTCCCTCCCCGCGTCGCCGCAGTAGCACGCCGGCACCGGGAGGGAGAACTTTGGGTCACGCCGGGTTGAGCTGTTGGCAGCGACACCCGCGTGTTGGCAAGAGCTTTCCCAACAAGATGCGGGAGAGCAGGGGAAGATTTCTCCTTGTTTTTGCAAATTAGCAAATGAAACCCTAAATAAGGTGCTAAACTCAGTTTCCTTCTGTTGGGTTAAGAGGAGTGGTGTGCTTGGAAACCTTCGAAATCTTAATTGGCCCGAGCGTGCTAAAAACACCTTCTTTCCATCCCAGGCGCCGCTTGTATCTTTCCAATACATTTGGCTCGCTTACTAGCAAATCATTTTTATAACGCTTGAGAAACTGTATAGCTTCAGAAAAACAGGATGTGTGCCCTGTCTTATATTTTGGGTTTGCTTTCCAAGTATTTTTCAGGGCTGCTAAAGGAGAGGGGGGAAAAAAAAAACCAAACCCAGCCCCCTTTTGGGGAGTGCGTAGAGCTCTGCCCCGTGGGTTCGGCGCTGGCAGGGCAGATAGCGGCACTTGGGTGCCCGTTCATCAAGTAATTGATACATTGGGTTAACGAAAGTGTGTTTTTATTTGAACACAGATATCAAGACAGGCTTACCAGCCCTTCCCTCTTACCGGTTAACTGAATTTCTTTGTGCAGAGGCCAAGTCTCTATTGGTTCCTAACCAGGAGTACTCGCTGAGGTCGCGTTCAGATACTGTCCCCTTTCCTCTCCCAAGCTGGGGACAGCGAGTTTCTCATCTCTTCCTTGGACTGATACAGCAAGTCCTTCTTCCCACAGAAGGCTCTGGAATCTTTTTTTTTTTAAGTAGTACAGCATTGATACTAACTGTTTTCCAGGGATTTCTGTATTAAATGGTTTGTTTTCATTCTTCATGGCTTTGTCTGCTTAATTTTGCATCTGATTTGTCATTTTAAAAAATTCTCTCTTTATGTTCAAGTTTTCTGTGAGCAGGGCTGCAGTAGCAGGAGAACCGCAGGTCGTGGTGAAAGTCCCATTCATATTTCAGTTTGGGCAAGAAGCAGGAATTATAAACGAGCTGTGGTGGGGCTCAGAAGCTTGGGAGATGGCACATGTGAGGGTTTGTTGGGAGTGGAAGGGGACGGCAGAAGAGCGAGACGAAGGAAGAAGATTGAAAATTTCACTCTAACAGTTGGTTTGAGGTGGTGTTTATCTGAAAAGACCGGCCAGCCAGAGCTGGAAATGCAAGACTGTTTCTCTGTTTATTAAAATACTTGCTTGTAAGTAATTTTCAGAATAGAGAGCCAAAGTTTGGGTATCTTTTAAGACTGTGAGGTTTTTCCTCTAAACCAGTGGATGAGATTGCCCCAAAAGGAGCTAACATGCACCTGAGGTATCGGTGTTTTCTTGCAGCACGTTTCCTTCCTGGCAGTAACTGCATACACATCTGCTTATTAATTAAAGTAGTCGTCGTAGCACTCTATGTGAATCTAGAGGTAAGAAAACCTTTTCAGATGAACTTACATTTTCAGGTCCGGCAGGAGCACTTGTGCAACTGTTTTCTTCAGCTAATTGCAAATGAGCAAGGGGTGGAGTGGCAGCTTGCTGGGCGGTGGGTGCCCCGGTCCCTCCCCGCCTGCACCCCTGGCCAGGGACGGCAGGAGAATCCGCTGCGTTTCCAAAAGCAACCTCCAGTCTCGGCTTACGTTTTCTTCCTAGTCTGTGTTTTTATTGTTTTTTAAATAGTGTTTCACTGCTTTTGAGAATAACCACATTATAAAATGTTTCATCTCATATAACGTGTCTGAGCTCCGGTGAAGCTCCTTTCGCCGCACGCCACAACAAGGTTTCTGGCTCAGGGACAACGCTGATCCGTTTCTTTGTCCGTTTTTGTTTCTTGAATTTTTCTGACTTTCTCCCATCCACTCTTTTATAGGATAGGGAGTGACAAGTTATTCGAGATCTTGCTGTGTGTTGTGATTTCTTGCTTTTAGGGTTTCGTGTAGAGAGCACTTCAGTTTTTACAGTTCCCCAAGGAAGTGATGTGCCGTTATTAAAAATAAAACATTGACTTATCACGTTTTAGACCTGGCCTACTGGCTTGTGATTGCAGTAAGCTTTAAAGTGGCAGTCAATTACTTGTTACCATCTCCAGCTGCGGTGTCCCAGGGTATGATGGTTGCGGCGCAGTTGATGTGATTAATGCAGAAGAGCCTGGTGAGCCCTGGCCCAGGTGCCCACGGCTGGCTGCCCACAACCACCTACAACTACCCACTTCTACAGATCTTGGTAACGCCATGCTTGAGTAAATGTGGTCTCAGGGCGGGTGTCTCGTCACCCAGAGCCCGTACAGATGTCTGCAGGTTGTGACCACGCGGAGGCTTCTGGATGGGGGAGAGCGAGAAGCTGGAGGAACGGTCTCACCATAGGGAGTGTGCATCTGGTTGAGCACTTCTGACAATTTAGCCCACGGTGATTTGGGTAGCTCGGTTTCAGAGCAAACGCAATCCTTGTTCTGCAAAATTGAGTCCTCTGTTGCAGTACTTCTCCTTCCCTCGTTTGGCAGGGCACGACACAGCACCGGGGTGGCTGGTGAGGAGCACGGGGTGTGCTGGTGGCCAGCCGGGGGGGACGGGTAGTGGCTGGGCTCTCGCCTTCCCACAGGGGCGAGCCCATGCGTGCGTCTCCTGCTTGACTGCCTGAGCTCCTCTCTTCCTTCAGGCCGGGCTGCGTGTTGGGGAGAGTTGGGCACGCTGCAGCTGTGGGCCTCATTTCCTCAGGAAACCAGGCTAAAAATACACGTGAAATGTTATGGGAAATGTTACACATCGTCATTGGTCCTAAGCAGCCTCTGTTCAGCTTGTCCCTGAGTTACGTACGTCCTTGAAGGCTTGTGTTAAACGTAGGCACTCGCTGGCTGTTTCTCATTCTCTACATTCCTTTCACTGTAAATGTACTATTTACAAGTCTGTCTCTTAAAAGCACCCCCCCTCCAAATCCTTACTCCAAATTTTTGTTCCCTTTTTGATGATGGGAGAACATCCAAATCACCTGGAGCTTTCTATGGAGAAAATAAAGCTGCAGCTGGAGTCAGAAGAGTGGACATAGAGGCCATTAAGAGCTTATCTTTTAATGAAAATGATGCACTCTTTTTCTCGTGGCTTGCTGGCAGTGGAATATTCTTTGATTTGAGCACCACAGATGGACAATTACTTGTGGCTGTGGAAGACTGGGGTGCAGTTGGGCTCTGCCACGCTTTGCCCGCATGCGTGGGCAGTGTTTAGTTTTCACCTGTCCATTTTGTAGAAACAAATCTGCACGTGGGTGCTAGGTGTGTTATTACTTGCGCTTAGAGCATCTCGACTCTGTGGCGGTTTGGTAACGTGAGAGGGTGCAGCCCCGCTCTGCTCACGGAGGTGAATGCCGGGAGGAGGATGATGCGGAGCATCCTTGCGGGAGCACGTCCCGCTCCTTGTCCCTGGTGCTCTGCTCCGGTGCCTGCGGATGCTCGGAATGAAATAAAGGATTTCGAGTCTGTCTAGTGTCTGGCAATCACATTTACATACACTTATATTCTTAAAATATTCCATTTTAATAAAATTGGGCTATGTAGCCCCTGGGTTCCTGGCGTGCCGCCACAGTGTCCCTGAGCTGGGCAGAAGTTTTGCGGTCGCTCTGCAACGGCCACCCGTGGGTGGGATGCCGGGGGCCCTTCACGTGGGGAGAAACAGTAGCCCATCTGGCAAAATTTTTATTCTAATACTTTATTTTGTCTCTTCTAGTTGCTTAGCATAACCTGACCAGGGAAAGAGTCCAAGTCTTCAGGTGTAATTTTTTTTTCTTAAAAAAAAAAAAATAATCGGAAGTGGTTGTATGCAGTCAAGAAACAGGGGTCTTAAATCAGGCACAGCCTTGGGTGCCATCGTCTACTGATCCCTGCCCTCGTCCTTCGTTGCTTTGGAGCGTTATTGCTGGGGGAAGAAGTGCTCCCATGCCGCGGGTCTGCAGTGCCGTGACTAGAAACCTAAACTGGGATCCCGTAAAGGTGCGAAAAGAGATGTCAGTGGAAATGATCTCAGTCGAGAGATTTGCATGAAGAAAGTTGACTTCCGTGGGTATTAAAAAAGTTCCCATTTAAAAAAAAATTGATTTCTTTCAAATATTAATTGAAAAAATGACTTGAAATATGGATGTGTTCTCTTCTCCTGAAGAGCTTTAAAACATCACACTGAAATAATAGACAAATTGAAGCTGAAACATTACATTTTTTCCACAAATGTGGACAGGCTCCAGGACCATAAAAAGAGTTTGGAAAGGCTGTAAAACACGTTAAACAATTTTTTACTTGAGGCACCTCTAGAAATATTTCTTTTCAAAGAAATTAAATATTTAACTTGAAAAATCATCTTTTTTTAAAAGAAAAAAAGACTCTGGTAATTAGAAACAGAATGTTTCTTCCTTAGCAGATGCGTATTAAGAAAGCGATACAGCAGCACAGTCAAATAAAACTCTAACTATATAAAACAGTGATTGTAGTTATGGATGTTCCTTTCAAAAACAAATGTTTGACTTTACTGGCATAAGCAGCTCCTGTGGTGTGGTTGTTTTTTTTTTTTTTTTTTTTTTTTAGTATTTACTGTGGTATATATCCTAACCTAGAATTAGAAAAAGAAATGATTGTGAGATTTAAAACCTGGGAAAAAAACTGGGCAACATACAGGCTATGCTGCTTTAGGATCTTTAACTCCTGGTCTGCTCAAAGAACCGTAACATTTGATGCTGAAATTAGTTAATGAATTAAGCACCATTCTGTTTTGTACAGGAAGTGAAACTAGCATTACTGATATGGATAAATGGTGTATTTAATATATTGAAAATGATTTAAAATTCTTTTTAGAATGTATGTAAGCTTAGCATTATTTGAAAAGGAAGATAGATGTTAGATCTCAGCATAGGATGTATTAATGCAACTCAAATGTTGAAGCAATGGGCACTTCTCAAATTTTTTGAGTCTAGATGCGTCTTTTTAAATTACAGAGGGTTTTGAAGAGAGTGCCTTCTGACTGGAGATTGAGTCAAGCTGTATAAATGCCGGTGATATGTCATGTGTTAAGTATGTATTATTTTCAGTTTTTACAGAGGAGTAAATTTTGATATTTAAACTTTTCCAAATGTCAACTGCTTTCGCACAAAATAATCTTGCCTGAAGCACTCTTAGTTTCAGCCTAGCCAGTAGGTGCATTAACGGTGTCACTTGTTACACCGAGTCGTTCAGAATCAGGAGACCTCGTGGGAATTGGAAAGCAAGAAAGTTTTTCCTTCTGCCCATCTCAGAAGAAAGTCGTGTAGGAGAGAACGTCGTCAAGGGGCGTGAAAACGAGCTTATAAAGGCGGACGTGTGTGCAAGAGTCGTCCTCTTTGTACAGAGGTGTTGAACAAACTGAGCACAGGACCAGCGTGAGGCACCAGTACGGACCCCATGGACCCCGTTGGACGTTGGTAGGCAGTAGGTATCTTTGAGCCCTTGTAGTGGTCCACCATGGAATGTGCTCAATGCTTAAGATTCGTGCTGATGTATTAAAGCATTAGCTTCTCAACAGTTTCAACAGTGTTCAGTTTCTATCTGAAAATACATTTCAAAGAGGAGCAAGTACTGTTTTAAATGCTTCCCCCCTGGATTTCTAAGGCGTGCTGTGGTCTGGACCAGTGTCAAGCTATGTCTGTATTGAAATGCAGATACCGTGTATCCCTGTTCTCAAAATGGGTCAAATTTGGTGCTAAATCAGTAGTGTTGTCAATATGTGCCAGTTTCATTATTGGTCGTGCAATAAACATTCTTATGGGAAACAAATACAATGTTCAGTTGATTCAGCAAGCAAATTTAAAATATTTTTGCCGTCATCATCAAGTTTCTCTGAAGAAGAGGCCACTCTTGTTAGACCAGTGTTTGTCTTCAAAGCAGCTCCGTGGACCTTGTGCAGGGAGGGAGTAGAATATTCATTTAATCTGTTTTGTAGCTCTAGCTGCAAACCTGACCATTTTTCCCTCTGAGGCTTTATTGAACAGAAACATAGGTAGTGTGTTAGACTTAAACAAACAAACAAGCAAAAGAACAGTTCGAGTATTTGAAGAGGGTAACGCCAGAATTTACTGGTCTCCTGAATGTGTCCACAGCCATGGAAGCATGTGTTGGCTGCTTCCCTTCATTGCCAGGAACAACTTCAAAGCCTTTGTGGAAATACTAGCTGGCGTTTTGCAAGCGAGACTTCAAAAATGCCCCAGAAATAATGGCTGAATTAAAGCGCCGTTGGCCGTAGAGCCCATCCGTGTGGCTGGTCCTGCTCGCACAGCAGGTACGGGAGCACTGGTATCGTCTTGGCACCTTTGCAGCAGGGAAATCCCCATTCCTGATGCTGTTTGGGAGACTCTGGTCCCTGCCGTCTTCTCTTCCTCTCCCTATATCCAGTTCCCAGCTGCTAAAGAATCACCAAAGTTATTTCCTTTGTTTTTTAAAAAGTTTTCATCCACACGTTATAATAAATGTCTTGTAATTAAGAGGATAATTTTCTGACTTTGACGCTCTGTCTCTTTGCAGTAAAGCCAGCCAGTGTTACATGGGGTCATAACATGACAGGCATGGAAAAAATTTCACAAATTTGGTGCTTTTTTTTTTTTTTAAAATACAATTTCTAAGAAAAATCCAGGAATCATTCCTGTCACTTGGTGGAATGGATACTACCACCGTGTTAGGGGATCTGGTGCTACCAGCAAGGCCAGCGTGCTTTGAGCCTTGGTCTAAACCCCGTAACTCTAGCCTTTCCCCGCTCTGCTCTCGCCAGACCTGGTGCTGACATGGCATTTACAAACTTCTGTCGGTGCAGGGTCTGAGATGTTGGATAACTCACCAGGCTGATGAAGCTCACGACTACCCTTCACGTTGAATTCTGCCAGAATTGCAGGCAGGAGAAGGAGCTGCCTTCGAAGGTGCCGTTTGGCACTTTGCAAGGATCCTGCCTGCACGTCCCGGCGTGGCCATTGAAGCATCTTTGTGAACGCAGCTGGAGGTGCGTTCCCTGTGCCAAAATGCCTCCGTCGTTATGTCCCACGGGAGTACTTGTTGGACTGGGAATTTCTGTGCATATTAGTCCCATACTAGAAAAAACGCTTGGTTCCTCCTGACAGCCTGAGTAATCGTTAGGGCTGGTGACTTTCAGTATTTTTCCAAAGCCTCAGCAGAACTTAGCTGACTTAATCGTTAATGAAAATGTAGAAAACAGCATACTTGGGACTTTATATAGCAACTAGACCAACCAGTTCAGTTGTCCCACCTCCCTGGGAGGAATTGCTAAGGAGCTGGTTGGTCTAGATGCTTTTAAGTATGGTATTTAGGGTGTAAATGTGGTTAACCTTCTACACATGAAAGCTCGCTTTTTAGCCCAAAGATACTCTTAACACACCCAGCAAGGAGGGCAGCTTCAGAACTGCTCGGAGAATTGTTCACAAACAAACTGTTTCTTTGAGAAGAAGAGTTAATTTTTCTGACCGCTTGTTTCTGAACTGTCTGGCCTTTTGGAGTAATGCCAGGAAAAAGCCCCACCATCCCTTTTCTTACGGATAGCAAGTGCTTTTATTCTGAGAGGCAGCTTCTCTATCTTAAAGGGGAGAGTTGAAGGACTCTAAAGCCTAAAAGCAGAGGCGGTGAATTCCAGGACTGTCCGCTTTCTGCGGTCCACAGGCAGCTGTGGGTGGTAAATTAAGGCTGCTGAGGAGGAGCGCTGTGTTTGTAGGAACGGATTTTGTTAAAAAAACCAAAACCAAATACAAAGCTTAGTTTCAGAGTTGCAGTTGAAAAGGTACCAAGTTGGTGTATGGCTTTTCCTTCTAATTATTTTTTGAAACTGCGCTGTTTTCTAGCCTTGATGTGGTGCATCTTCTAACCGAATGCTGTTCACTTGTTTGCAGAAGCTGTACTTGGTGAGCGTCACATTTGCTCTGCTGTGGCTCCGTGTTGCCGTAGCTTTCAGTAACTGCGTGCAAACGTACGCAGCTATTAAAGAAACTTCTCCAAACCACTTGGTTTCTCAGACTGCATTGAAAGTATGCGACTGCTGGAGGGGAGAGGTACTGACGGTTCAAAAGGAAACAACTTTTGAAGATAATTTTCTAAAGAGTTGTCCGTAAACGTTCAGTCGTTATAGTTGTGAAAATGGTGTAGAAATCCAAAACGGTCACCAGACGTTGCAGAGGTATTGTAGAAAAACTGCTTGGGGAGTATCATCATGTATTGTAGAAAAACTACTCGGAGAGCACAGTCGTGTATGTACAGCTTTAGAGCGCCGAAACACGGTGGAGCAGTTCTGTGTTTGATACGGCTTCTGCACGGTGTGATCCTTCACGCAGCTTCATGTGGGCGTGATTTCAGTCAACTTTTCAATTCCGTGCGAACTGGTACACGTGGTCGTGTCTTGAAGCACCTTCCAGGCGTCGCTGCCCTCTCACTACAGGGAGGTGGTTCCTGGCTTAAACCCCCAGGCTTGGGGCTCCTCTCTGGGCAGGCCGCTCGGCTGCAGAGAGCGGTGGTGAGGAGGCGGCTGCCTGTGCTCGCCGGAGCCTCTCCTCGCTGGAAGGCACGGTCCCGGCAGGCTCCCTTGAGGAGGAGCTGGAAGAGGCTCCAAGAAAGGCACATGAGTGGGGCAGCCTGCCAGCTCGCGCCTCTGCTCTGCGCCGGAGCACGTCGGCTGAGCCGGGCACGGCAAGAACCGCTCCTCTTCTCGGGGCGCAGGAGTGCTCGGGTGTTTCCTTGATGCGGATGCAATGCCATTTAACTGCACGTTTTTGATGTGCCTCAGCTGTCCTGGCCGGGCTGCGGGAAACCCGGGAGAGCTGTGTTTCTTGGGGTGAGTGTTTGCGCTGAAGCCTGTCTCGCCTTCTCGCGCGGAGCAGGACCGACCCAGGCGTGCACAGGGGCGAGGTGGTCACAGCCTCCCTTCCTGTTCCCTCCAGGAAACCAGACCGGAGGAATTTTTCACATCTGGCAGTAGCGATGCTTTTTTTTTTTTTTTTTTTTTTTTTTTTGTGGCAGNAGAACAGCTTTTCCCCGATTTTGACTCAAGAGGAACCGACTCAGTTCTACCTACCGTAGCGTTGCGTGATGTGCTGGGGTCTGACTAACAGCGCTGGGTGGATTGCAGTCCTTCCCTAAACACGCGGCAGTCGGGGCGGCTTTCCCCTCCCCTTGGCAGCACAGCCGTAGCTGTGCGTGTCTCTGCTTCATGAGTCATTTCATCTGTTTCAACAAGTTTCTGGTCCCGGGCGGCAGCGGAGTCCAGTGCTCTTCTGGGGGGTTGCTGCAGTGATTGCACAGTGGCGTTTCCTTACGGCCTTAATGCAAAATGCCCCGGCTTAATCTGGTTTTTGATCTGGCTTCTGCTTAAACATTGAGTATAGAAACTTATTTATTAGGGGGAAGGAAATGAAGACCATTTCTGCATATTGTAATTCCCGTTACTAGTCTTAGTTTTCTGTAGACCTGTTAAAGATTATATTCCATGTGGGCTCTTTCTGCTGCAGTGCAGGCTTAAATACTTCTCATCGGTTGTGCCAGCACAGCCGCTTGTGGGCTCGTCAGAATTGGATTAGAGATAGCAGATTTTATTTTTCTTTTCTAAAACGAGGAACTTCTTTGTCTGGCTGTGTTTGTTTCCAGCTGAATTAGTTCCTGGATCTGATTTGCGAGCATGGCAGGTCGGTGAAGAGGGTGGAATGATTTGACATGGTGGTGGTGCTTTTGAGCGAACCTTGGGTGTGCTGGGGCACGCTGGCACCGTGTGACAAGGAGTTAAAAGTTGATTAAAAGGGGTCGTTAAAGATGGTGCAGTTACTAAATGCCAGCTGCGGTTTGCCAAGGCCTTGGCTGCGTGCTTTCTGTTGAACGATCCACTTAGTGTGTGTTTAAAAACAAACCTGAAAACCTTCAGATATTGAATGGGTCGGTGCGTGTGAAGGCGCCGGGGATCACCTGGCTGTCCTGGTTTTCCTCGTGCCTCTGGTGGGGTAACCTGTCTGAAAGTCGCTCCGGCGCTGGCTGATGCGCCTGTCTGCTTGCCAGCTGTGTAATGGTTTATGCATGCATGGCTGCTGCCGTACAGTCTGCAGGGACACGTTCTGGCAATTAGTTGGGCTTTTTCTTCTATACTTAAAAATACCTTATAGGGAAAATGCATCAAACTGAGCCTGAGCTTCTGGGGATGCAGTGACAGAAATGGCAAACGTTTTTGTTGTGAACTTGCTGGCAAGCACGAGACATCTCTGCGCTCAGTTTAAAGGGATTTTTCTCCCCCTCCCTACAAATACTTTTCAAGTTCCGTTATCCTATTTGGACAAAGGGGTTTCTTTCTTGAGATGCGTTTCGGGTTTTGAAGGCGTGCCTGTGTTTTACCCTTCCTCAGGCAAGCCGAGGTAGTGTTGCAGCTCAGGAAACCCAGGTTTGCCGGGAGAAGCAATCCGTCCCGATGGAGACGGAGCCCGTGCGTGTGTGGTGGGAGGGCCGGGAAAGGGGAGCTGCGGGCGAAGGGGCCGAGCACGGAGCACCCCCCGCCTCCCCCAGCCCCCTCGCTTCCTCTCAGACTATTGTTGGCGTTTCGTGTATATTCTCCCTAGGAATTAACTTGTCCCCGAATCGCGGAGACGTGTACGCACCAATTTGGTAAGCTTCCTTGCACCTGTCTGATGCGCTTTACAGCCTCAGCGTCACAAAACTGTTTGTCATTCAGGGGGGACAATGTCCTCTTGTGTGCCGGGCTCCCAGCAGGGAGGGGACGGGCGGCCGCGGCTGGGGCACGGCCCCGCTGGCGGATGGGCTTCCCATGTGAAATGAGATGGGAAAACAAATTGCTTCCAGACCGTCGTTTCACACAGTCGGGAGCAGCGATCCTGCTCGAGCTGCGTTAGCGTCCCGGCTGTCATTCACGTTTTCCTTATCTGGGTTAAATATAAAAGGGTATAAATGTGGGTAAAGAAAACACGGGTAAAGAAAAGAGCTTTTAGAGAGCTCCTAAGGCTCCGTTGGCATTCTGCCTCCTGGAGATCGGCTGGTGGTTCTGAGGGTACCTAAAAACGGGCCCTGAGCAGATCCAACGCGGAGGATGCATAAAGATCTCTGCTAGTGCTGAGGAACTTTCTGGTCACATTTGCAGAAATAACTTTGTTCTTGTTCAGGGTTTCTTTTCTGGGGAAACTTTCTGCGCAATGTTATTCTCACAAGGACCTCTCATGCCCGTAAATATCATGAAAACTTGCATGTGACCGGTCTTTTAAGAATAGCTTTGTGTTGTGTGCGTGCCTGGAAAATAAACTTGAGTGTAGGAGAATCCAGTATTTTTTCCACAATGGGTAGGTATATCTTAAAGAAGACACAGCTGTGTGACAATGACGTTCTTCTGATAATTAAACAGAAATACGGTTCAGGATTTTAAATAAACGTGGGACTTAAAGTTCAGTGGAGGTAATGCAAAAGGTAAAGTACAGGCCCACCTGAATTGCCTGTACCTTTGCAAAGCTCATAAAATAAAAAGCTTAATGTCATGTAGCACAAGCTTGCAAGTTTTGGGTGGTTATAACATGATCAAGGAGAATGTTTTATTTGGGAAAATTGTGATATTGCTGCTATATCCAAGTGGTTTGTGAAGCGTGCTGTTTGTTCTCACTCGGTTATGCTCAGAGAAAGAGAACTGATCTGCAGTTCTTGTCGCATGTGTTTGCAAATGTTGCAGACCCAATAGTTAAAATTTCAGTAAAATTTTAAAACTTTTTATGAGATGGGAGATCTTGCCATTTCTAACTTGTTCTGGGTAAAGGAAGAAACAGAATTCAGTTGGGTGCCCCACTAGGAAAGAGGTGAAAGAGAAGTATTTCCATTTTCTTGGTTGCGCTTTGTGAGTTAATTCCAGCCTTACGCCGTGCTCAACACGGTGTCACTTTAAGGGCTGCATTATAATATTTCATTAGCAGCAACTGCAGCATCAGCACAGCAGACGATCACATTGATTGCTGGCAACCCCTGGAAGCGCGGCGCGGGAGCAGCGTGCCGGGACTCTCCATTCACGTCCCGCGTCCCTGCCTGGGTGGTGGCAGGAGGTGAGTGAGGGGACACGAGCCTCCGAGCCGGCTACTGTGCCCAGGAACAGCGGAGGTCGAGTTGCCAGCGGAGCAAAGGATGGGCAGCGAAGGGAGAAATTACAGGGGGTGGTGAGGGGAGGTTGCAAGGTTGTAGGGAAAGAGTTCTGCAGTGAATTACCAGACGGTGAGCCCACACCCTGGTCCTCCTCCAGCCCACTGAGTGACACTGGTGTTGGAAGCCCAAACCAGTGAGGGTCACGTAGTTACCCAAGTGCTACTTTCTTATTATATGTGTTTAAGGCTCCTTGTATGGTTAACATGGGTGAGGGGAGAGTCCCCTGCCTGGTTCCTGCCGGGGTGAGTTGGTGTTTTTGTCAGCTGTTGCCCGTGGTCGGCTTTCTGACGATCTCAGGGTTGGGCTCCTGAAGTTGAGTTGGAGCGTGACGTGTCTGAAACAGCTTTGCCACCGTTAGGAGGCAGGGAAGCAGGGCGCGGAGGGCTTTTGACAAGGGCTCTGTGACAATGGCTGTGCCGTAAAGTCCCTTTCGTAGGTTGCTGCTGAGGTCAGAGATCCACGGTCGCTGACCTGCTGCCAGTGCCATGCTCCGAGCTGCAAACCCAGACACCCAGCAAAGCCCTGCGGTGCACAGGGTGGCCTCTCAGGGGGTGGGTGGTAGTTTCAGTGGTTCCGTGCTGCTTTGCAGGAAGGCTCAAGCGAAAATCTCCTGCTTCAGGTCTGGTGGCTGCTCGGCACAGACCGCCATTGTGCTCCGTGCCATGAGCCTCCCTGCCGCCGCGTTCGCTGGGCCTGGGTCTCCAAAAAGACCCAATAAAGATAACGCAGCCTAATGACTTAGTCTCTCTTTTACCTTCCCCTGTTTTCCCGCGGGTCCCCTGTGTTACGAGAAAGCCATTACTGAGTCTAAATAGCACGTCCTGCACCAAGTTGAACAAACCCTCATTTGCAGGTTTAACTAATAGAGAGAGACGACAACCTTTGTTGCAGACATGGTTGTGTGAGGGGGCAGGGAAGCGCCCGTTTCCCGTAGTGCCACCTCCTTCTCGCCGTCTCTGCTTCTCTGACGGTGTTGGCTGTGGTGCAGTTCCAAACTGTTTGGTTAAAACCCAACATTTTCGCCACATAAGTATTCAGCCAGGTAAGTGACCTGATAAATGAATTGCTCTATTGAACTAACAGCGATGCTGGGCCCATGGGGAGAAGCAGTGTGGGTGACAGAGGAGTCACAGGCAGCGCTATCTCCAGGGCAGATGTCCTGAACGTCCAGTTGGTTTCTCATTGAGTGGTGTATTCCTCCGGTGAAGAGAGTTGAGCAAAAGCCTTGAGTAGCGGTCGCCACTGAAAGATGGTGATGTTGAGGTCATGCAGATGTCTGTCATCACTGCGAGTGTAGGCTTGGTGGGTTTTGAAAAATGGTAGAGGTTAAAGCGTGTCATTGGGTAGCGCCTTTCGAAGAGGAAATATGACAGCAAGATGGTATCTTGCTTCTGTGCCAGGCAGGGGCTCCTGTTGTGTTCGGCCGGTGGGAGCTGGGAGATGCTGCCATTCAGGGAACATCTGCCCTGGTCCTGCCTGTGCTCTTCCACATCGGCCTGTGTGCCATGGAGTGATGGCTCCTGACTCAGACCACGTCTTCCTTGAAAGCTGTAGAAAACTTGTCCATGCCCGAGCCATGGCTAGCACTGGTAACAAACCCACAGCGTGCGCAGGCAGCGTGCAAAAAGCGTCTGGCTTAAACGACCGTGAGGGCAACCACCGTTTGGTCTGGAGGTGCTCTTATCATGGCTGGCAGCTGGAGCGCTGCTATCTCTACGGCTCCAGTGGTGTGAAGGAGGCCTTGCAACTCGTGCAGAGGATGCGTCAGATGCCCTGCACTGGGCTGAGGGACCTCTTTGCTCTTGTGGCTTGTAAATGACAAACCCCGGCAATAAATAGCAGGGCCACGCACATCGAAAATACTGAAAGAAGGGATCTGTGGAGCAAGAAGTTCAGTGTGAGATACCATAAGCCTCGTGTTGAGCACCAAAAGCTGTACAAAAGGATGTCAGAGATGGCCTCAGTTTACAGGATTTTTAAGGAAACCTGATTCTCCTCACAGCTCTGTCTAGTTCTTAGAAGAAATGTAAACGCTTTTAAATGTAAGCAAAGCTCTTTATTTGCAGTATGTAGAAGTTCATTCTAGCAGCTCGTGATCCACATGCGGTGCCGCGTCAAACCTTCACGTTGGTTTTGGTTTGTAAGCAGTGTCTCTTTGAAACAGACCATTCTCTTTAAATCAAATCGGTATTAAGCAAAGTGTCGACCAGAGGAAGGATCTGTAAACACCGGTGCTGTGTGCCGGCACAGGCACGTGCAAGTGCTCTGCTTGCGCTGAGGGAGTGCGTGGTCCTCTTGGAGGCCTTTCCAGCCCTACACAGTACTCTCTGCTCTAAATACATTTTCATTCGTTTGCGTAGGCATTGCTTTTTTTTCTGCCTGGCTTTGTAAGCTTCCACTTTCCATCAGCTCAAGCTGGGCGTGCGCCTGGCCCCCTCCCCGCCGCCTCCGGGCTCCTTCCCATTGCACACTTGCTTCTCCTTCCTGCATCTCGCTCGCGTTTCTCTTCTGCCCTCGTCCTCATCCCACGCCTGCTGCCCAGGCTGCCCAAGCACTTTGCAACGTTGGTACTCAACAGTAAAGTTTTACAGCCTCGGCGCAGCTTTCCTGCCTAGATGTCTTCTCGCCTGTCTTTAGTGTGTGCTTGAGGCTTCAGTCAAAACATGGGTCAGCAGGTTCCACCCAAGTGCGAAGATGAATCAACAGTCTTTGTAAATCTGGGGTGAAGGAAGGAAAGTGGGTGTAGGTGGTTTAGGGGAACACCTGGGTGAGGCACTGCTTTTCACTTGTACCCAGGTGAAATTTTGTGCAGATGGCCAACCACAAACGATTCAGGACTTCTTGTAGAAAGGCTGAAAAATGTACATTGCTCAGGCTGCTTTGGTATCTCCTGTGGATGAGCGTTGTTAACTCACGAGCAAGGCTTTGACAGAAGTTGCATGTCTGTGCCTGCGGCCGTCCTGAGGGGACCAGTGCCCCCCTCTCAAAGCCAAGGGGTGAGTGCTGGGATGCTGCTGTGAGTGACGCTACGAAGATGTGGATGTGTGGAAAACAACCCAATCACTTGTCAAATGCTTGGTGTCCCTCTGAAGAGGTTGCAGATGCTGTGATGCTGACGGGACTCTTCAGCCTTTATGGTATTGAGTGAACACGGGGACCGGGTGGGTGGCGACGAGGCGGCACTGAGCTGGTTCCAGCGCACTGACGTCCAACGTCTCGGGCATCACCTCTTTGCATGGGGTGAAAATAGCTCTGCAGCTTGCCTGGGTGTGCAATAGCACTAACAGAGGCTGCAGAGTAGGCCGAGCTCAGTTTTGTGTCAGAGGCCATAGTCTGAATGCCAAAAAAAGAGAAACCCATCCTACCTCCCTGAAAGAGGTGAGAATGGTCGTTTTCTACTTGTTAGTTTTTGGTTCGGTTTGTTGCACGGGAGCGCTGGAGGGTGTGGAGGTGCTCCTGGTGGTGACCGTGGTGGCTTAAGTTTAATGTGTTTTGTGAAGTGACTGTCTCCGTAGTCTGGTGATTAAAAAATCCCCCAAGCCTGCCCCGTGCTCAGGTCTCTGCAGAGCTGAGCTTCAAGGGACCTGCTGCTTCTAGCCCGGGGCTGTGGCCAGGAACCCGCCGGGCCACAGAAACTGCCGCTTCTTCACTCCTGCCGTGGAAGGCAGGCGGCCTCTTCTACAAAGGAAGTTTCGGGCTGACTACGTCGCTATTTTGTTAGTAACGTATTTGGTACTTTTTAGAATTGGGATTATTGTGCTTAACGCAGTGCCCGGCACGAAAGGGCATGTACGCATTTAGAGAAGATAGTGTCGGGCTGGGGGGGATATGGAGCTGCTCTGCCCTGGGACCGGCGTGGAGGAGGCTGGCAGGAGCTCTTGGTTTATGTGGCTTTCTCGATCCCGGCTAGAGGAAGGGAAGGAGGAAAAAGGAAAGGCTCAGCTTGCTGCTTGTTTTGCTCTTCTCGGCAAACTTCATTTCCTGGGCATCCGGGCAGAGGTGGGTCTGTAGGGGCCGGCTGCTGGGGTTGTGTCGGGGAGTTTCTCAAACATCGAGATGCTTGAGGGAGAAGCCACGTGTCCTTGTGCTTGGCAGTGGTCAAGGTATGGGCTAGGAAGAAGTTTCTGACCTGGGTGCTGGGACGCTAGCGTGTGCAAGCGCAGCTCGTACCCTGGCTGTGAAGCGAGCAGTGCAGGGCTGAGCACCGAGTCAGCCTGTGGGTGGTTTGCTGGGCGGCACGGGGGGAGAGGGCTGCAGCGAGAGAGGATGTAGCAAATACAATATTGGGAAAGATGAAAAAACGAGTGGGTGGCAATGAAAAGGAAGAGGAGGAGACAGCCCAGACGATGAAGGAAAACAGGATCTTCTGTAAGAGATGGGAATGCTGGAGAGAAGCCAGGAAGGAAGCCTGAGAAAATGGAGAGAGCACTAGGAAGGCCGACGTTGCTCTGATAATTTCAGCAGGTATTCCTGGCATTCAGCTTCAAGAAACTGCAAAGCATTTGAAAGCCCAGTGAAAACTGGTGATGTGTGCTGAATAATTTGCATATGTTTATTTGAGTTAAACTTATTGTCTTGACATTCTTTTCAAATGGGATTTGGTGTGTGCTGTTGACTTGTCCAGGGAGGATGGAGCTGACCTTGAGAAGGGCTTAGGACGCAGGTGACTGTCATTGGGGCTAGGAGGAATGATCACCTATTTTAGGCTTCTCCGTGCTAAGCGATTTAATGGATTTTTCTGTGGATTTGGATGGGGAAGCCTCCCTGCCAAAAAAAAAAAAAAAAATCACTTTTGGAGTTGATGCTTGCCTGTGTGGGCAGAAAAGCCCCGGGCTTTGCGAACAGCGTCTGAATTCCCTCCTGGTCCGGCAGCAGCAGATGCTGGGCTCCCACCTCAGCCCCAAGAGCCTCCCGGATCCCTCTAGCCCGGCTGAGCGCGGTGAGCTGGGCTCGGAGAGGAGAAGCAGCTCCTGCTCCGGCACCGCAATCCATTGGTTAGTAAAAATAGCTCGGCTGCTGGCGTCAGTGCCAGGCCTCGCATCTGGCTTCCCCGAGCGGCTCCAGCACGCCCGCCCTCCCTCCAGACAGGGTCTGCTGGAGGACACATGGTGCGTTACGGCTGCAGCACCGTCCTCCCCTCCTTCCTCCAGCACCGCGGTCGTGACAGCCCTGCCGTCGTGACAGCCGTGCCGGCTTCAGCCGGGGGGGTTTGGGAAATGCCTTTGTGCTGGTGGCTTTCTGCAAATCGTGGTTTAATGAAAGAATCGCTGCTGCTGCTGGTGCTTGGTAGCCCCATCTTAATAAAATGGGAAACAGTCTCTGAGTTAAGCCAAAGGCATCTCTGTGAAGGCCCTACCCTGCAGCTGGAGGGTTTGTTTGGAGCTTTTTGGGTGTTTAGGGAAAAAGTGAACACCTGAATGAGTGTGCAAACCCCGTCTTGCTCCCCTATTGCGCAGTTTTGACCGAGTAGGTGTTTAAAAACAGTTTTTATGAAGACGGCTGTTTCCAGTGTCGTGACTTCTTTTTTTAGTCTTGCTTTTTTCAGCGTTCAAGCTACTGAAGACAGGGAGATACCTAATGAAGGCAGCAACGCTCTCTTTGTAGACACAGAAAGAAAACGAAGGCAGCCTTGCAAAATTGCCCTGAAAATTTAGTGGTGTGCTTGCATCTGCTCACCTGCGTGACTGATAGTGGACACTGAATGTTTTATGGCCTTTCCTAGAAAAAATTAAATTACTGGGGCTGCAAAGGATGTTGCAAAACCGTTAAATAAGGCAGGCTCAGCGGGAGCGCTCGTGGTGTAGCACGGTCCCATGGACTGAGCTCCATTCCCGGCCAGGGCTGCCGCCACTGCTCCCTGCCCCAAACCCAGACTAACCGCCTTTGCCATCTGATCAGGGATTCAGCTGGTGTCTCACACGTGCCAGGAAGAATAATTTAACACAAAAAAGTGCTGTGGATGTTTTCTGCTTTGATGTCGGTCTGCGATCAGCGCTAGCTCACTGATGGGAGCTTGCTCTACGCACCACTGAAAGCCTGCAGAGGATTTCTCTTCCCATGCCACCGGTGAGCCCGGATGGCTGCCTGCTACCCAGCAGATGTTTCTTCCCTTTGCAGCCCGTAATTCCTAATCCTTCTCACGAGAAACATCTCAAGTGGAGCTTCAGGAGCTGGTGAGCCCCAGCGAGCTGCTCCTCACGCCGTCCCCAGACCTCCTGAGCACGGCGCCTCCGGAGGCATCCGTCCTCCCGGCGGAGGGAGAGCAGGAGAGCCGTGCCAGCCCCACCGCCGATCCAGTGCCATGCAACGCGTTGGTGCTTTAGGTAGACTTCATTCAACGGCCTTAGCTCTTCTTGCATCTTACTGTGTGGAGTTCGAGTTGATGAAATTTTTAGTTTTAGAAACTATGAACTAGCTTAGATGTGTGAGGTTTTGTGACTTAAGTAGTATTGATGCTTCTGCTTCTATGTTGAAACTGGTTCTGGAAGGCAGAGGGTGATGCAAACCCACCCTGTTTCCAAGATTAAGGAGCATAAGGAGGAGGGGAACAAAACCGTCCCGGGCACCCGAGTGCAGCTCCCTGTGTTTTGGGCCGGCACAAGGTTTCGAAGGGGGCCGCCAGCGGACCTTGAAGCTTGACAGCAAACCTTGCTGCTGTAACCTGGGAATCTTCCTTGCTTCTGTTTAAAGTAGAGGATACATTGAAGCATTTGTGTTGTAGCAACTGGAAAAATATTTTCAAGTTATCGACAGTTTCGTTTTCAAATTACTCGGTGTGAAGTGTGTAATTTTCTTTTTCTGGGAATTCGAAACAATTAGCAACATACCTTACGTAATTACTGCTCCGCTGGAAATGTCATGTTTTTAACATATATGCACGGTGCGTGGTCATGTGCTTTAATTCAGGAATGCAAGCCTGTTGCTTCTGAAATCTGCTTGTTCAAATGCCATCATTATATTTTTATCATAAAAAGCTGTTTAAGTATTTACTCGGTAGAGGATAAATGAGGCTGTCTAGCGAGCGTGTAACTTGGGAGTCTTCAGATGGGCTGAAGGAGGAGTAAGAAGTGTGCACCCTACAGGACACCTGCAGATTTTGAATTTCATCCTTTTGTGCTTTTCACTTCAAGGCTCCCCGTAACCGAGTGCTGCTGTGATCCCGCAGGGTGGAGTTACCATCTCTGAATGCTGGTGAGGCCAGGAGTTCGGATAGCCGTTTGGTAGCCTTTGCTGGGGAGGGTTTCCATGCCTCTCTCCACGTTGGTCCGGTGCACTGGTGTGCGCTAAAGCGCGTGGTGTTGGAGGAGGGACGGGACTACTTTCCACCTTGGCTTTGAGAATTTAGATCAAATACTGCAGTTGTGTGAGCAGAGTCCAAACTGGTCATTCGTCTAATGCCGTTTCATCCCTGGGGCTTCAGCTCTGATCTCCTGGTGACAAGAGCAGGGATATGAAAACCAGCTGCCGTCTGCTGGTGGCGTGTCGACGGGTGCTTTTCGGGTTTTTAAGACTGCTTTTTCTTAACTGAGAAAATGTGGTAAATACCTCGTCTACAGAGCTATTTCATGATAGTCTGGGAGATTTTTTTTTTTTTTTTTAAGCACTTCAATAACATGATTTTTGCTTGAATTTCTCCCTGCCCCTTAACTGAACGAGGCCTAAGGAGCCAAGCCTGGGCCAGGCAGTTCTGGCTTCTGCCTGGGGAGCTTCTAGGCACTGGCATTTCCCAGCACCCATCTTCTTTAAAGTAGGCTGTCTCCAGCTGCAGTGTTAGCAGGTAGATTTTTTTCTTTTAAAAAATAGATTTTATTCCATAAAAATAAAACCTCTTTGCTTTAAAATCGTGCTCTGTTACTAGTTCAGTATTGCCTTAAATTATTTAAGGTATAGTGATGGTAAGGAAATAAACTGGTATGGTTGAGGGCTGTGATCTACAGAGAGTTAATCTCTCTTCCCTCTGAGGAAGCTCTGTGCATCATGTAAAGCATTATCTTTCATTTCAGTCATTGATTAACAGCTCCCAAACCTACTCTATAGCCTGCAAATCTTGAATTTTGAATAACAGAGATTACAGCTTGTAGTCAGAGTGGCATAATTTAGCCTCAACTATTTTATGCTTTCTTTGTTTGGTCGGTCAGCTTGAAAATTTACCTTTCTGTGGTGAAAAAAATAACTGTACACTTTGCATGAGCTGAGGTTTAATTCATTTTAATTCACTGTTAAGCGTGCAGAAGTCTGTTCTTGCACCGGGGAGTTGGCAAGGAGCAGTTGCCCAGCTCTCTCGGCTGCCTGTTTGTAGCCGCTGGGTTCCTGGGGTACTCGTGGGCCCTAAGGGGCTGCTCATCTCCCGGAGATTAGCCTTTTTATTTCTGCGCAAGTCTGATGGTTATGACTTTTTTGAGATGCAGACTTTACAGGCTTGTCCTGGCCTTTTCCTTTCTGCTGGTTTAACGCGTTATCCTGCCCAGGTAGTGCTGGGCATCCCGGCTGACGGCAGCGGCTGCCGCTTGCTAACGCAGCTCATGAATCAGCAACGTTTTTGGTGTGTTTTGCTTCTTCATCTGCAGCCCAGGTGGATGCTTTGCCCCAGGCGAGTGCCAGGCTGTCAGTCCTGCCACCTCTTGCCCCTGGCAGAGGCAGAGCTGGGGCTCGGGGTGCTCCCAGGACCCGCTCCATGCCTTGTCCGGCTGAGCCACGCTCGTGCTGCCGTGGCGGGGTGTAATTCTGGGTGGTAACAAAACACTGCGCTGAGCAGACCAAAGAACTAAAACCTTATCTCCACAGCTCATGGTATTTTGCTTTTTGTCTCCCGTCTTGCCTCGTAATTTACAGAGTATTACCCAGCCCAGGGATGGTCTTTGGGAGACGCTGCTACTGGGGCGTCTTGTAACAGCGGTCTGGGTTTGAGACTGGATGCAAGCGGTGCCTGGCCTCTGGGCCGGGCAGGGAAGCCTGCCTGCTCTGCCTGCTCTGCCTGCGCTGGGAAGCGACCATGGTGGCAGGAGCCGTCTGCTTGTACTTTGTCGCTTGCTGTAAGTTGCCCAGCTTGAAGAGTTTCAATATTTAAACTTGAAAGTGCATGCATTAATTGAAGTAATGCTTTGGAGTTAAAGGAACTCAGATGGGAAAGCAGCTATTTGGTGCGCGTTCCTGTTCAGTGTTGAAGGAAAGCACGCTTGTATAGAAAACAAACCCGTTTGCTGGCTCACAGGGGCTGGTTGAAGCTTTAACCTGTCCTTGCAGCAGCAGAAGCTTTACAATTGGACTCCAAAATAATTTCTCCTAGAAACTGTGGGCTGTTGGGTGGTGCGGTTGTCTGGGGTTTTGTTGGTTGTTTTTTTTTTTTTTCCCCCCGAAGTGATCATACTCCTGTGCTCCTGATCCTCTTTTTATGCATTTAACGTTACATCAGCCTTTTATAATTGCTTCCAACCGAAAATAAACAGCAAGCGCTTTGGTGGAGGTAAAACACTATTTTATTTCAGTAGGAGATTGGGGAATCTATCGGTAAACAACACAATTCAGCTTCAAAGCCTTTTCAGCTAAAACGCATTGTTCATCCTTTGAGCCGTTCTGCCTCGCACCCTAATAAAAGTGGAAATCAGGCGTGGGGGATGGGGACGCGGCAGAAAACACAAGCTGAGAAGTGGAGATCAAAAGGACAAACAGAAGCAGAAGGCAGCGAAAGGGAGGCACAAAGAGTCACAGCTGAGCGTGCGGAGCCTGAGAGCGATGGAGGGGAGAAAACGGCTATTAGGAAAGGGGAAGGAACAATGGGGTGAATGTAGCACGTTTTTAGCTTTCATTTCGGTTTAACAAAGCCGCCTTCCACCAGCGTAACTCCACGGAAGCGGTGGCCTTAATTCATCTTGAAAATTGTTGGCTTGCTGCTCGCCGGGGCGCTGGCTGGAAACACACTTCGGCACAGAAACTCCCCCTCGCCAAATATGTGAATCTCTGAGCAGATAGACCCGTTCGAGGGCCACGGTGATGATTGTTTCCTTCCAGTTTGTACCGTGGCAAAACGTTTCCCAGTTTGAGTTGTTTCGGGTTGGTGAGAGTTGGAGTCGAGGGGACTGTGGGAAAGAAGAGCCGCCGCCGACAGCGGCTTTTTTCACTTAAATCGTGTCTTGTGAAGCCTGAACGTGCTCCCTAAACACGCTAACAGCTTCTCCAGCTGATTAAACCAGTTCTCAAAACCTGGCAGCCTGCGCGCAAACCCAGCTTTGTTAGTAAAGCCTCAAGGCTTTCGGTGCAAGTATTTATTGTAACAAATAATTTATACTGGATTAAGAATGAGGAATATTATTTCTGTAGAGCCAGCAGGACGCGTTGCTTAGGCTAGCACCAGGCGAGAAGGCTGGCCCGCAGCGTGGCCCCCCGGCCGGCTGCGCCCCGCACCGCGTGCCCCCGGCATGTGCGGCGCGCAGGCTTGGTCTTGCCTTCCCCGGCTTAGTGGTGGAAGCTGCTTATTCCCTCTCCCCATCTGCCTCGCCCCGCTCGGAGCTGCACGATTGTGGGGGCTGATCTATGGCAGCCCCTGTTCCTGGGGTGCCCCCGGGGCCGGGGGGTGCAGGGAGATCCCCGGGGAAGGAGCGGGGTTTATCTGGCAGGCGGGGAGGTGACTGCTCAGCCTCCGCCAGCTGTCTGCAGTGACTGCTGCCGAGCTGGGGTTTGAGAGGTTTTCATTTTCCGCCTGCACACGGGATGAGGGCTGTGCTGCTGGGGAGGTTGCTGCGAGGCGTTCTCAGGCGGGCCAAGCCTCCCCTTTGGCCGGAGGAGTTTCTAGACCTCGGTTTGATTGCGAAAATAATAGCTGGGCAGGTCAATGCAGTTGTATCCTGCTCCTCCCTTACAGCCCGTGTTTGCTTTCCTTTGTTTGGGCCTCGTCTTGCTCTGACTTGCCCCTGTCAGCCTTGCTGGATGCGGCTTTGCAGAGCGAACGCTTCTGCGCGAGCTGCTCTCTCTACCTGGGCGCTTAATTAAAAGGAGGGAAGATGTATTCCAAAAATACTTGGCTTTCTCGTCTGACATCTAGCGTGTTGCGAGGCTTGCTGAGCTGGTGTTTGAGAGAGGAAGCGAACGTAGCATTCAGCTGACATAGCATCTGAATAGCCGTGTGGGGCCCAGGGAGCCATAGTTCAGGAGGGGGGAGGGAAAGTGAAATGGATGCTGAAATCCTGAATCTGCTGCTTAAATTTCCTCTCTCCCTGGAGAGGGAGGGAGCGAAGTTCAGCGTTGCGTGTTTGGCTTGGCTCCCTGTTACCTGCTGTCTCCTCCTTAGCTGCGCGCTTGTGGCAGAGATAAAGGACGGAGGGGTTTTTATGGTGTGAGAAAGTACTTTTCCCTTCAGAAACATTTGCTTGTTTGTGGTTGAATCGCATTAAAAAAAATAATCCAGCATTATTGAAGAACGAGTGGGCGAATAGCTGCATCAACTACCATGGTAACTTTCAAAGGGCTTCACCCATAACTGTCAGAGCGAGATTTTTAGTGCTATAGTGACTTTTAATGTAGAATAGTTTCCAGGCCATTTAATTATTTTGTCTCCTCATTTCAAAACCAAACCAAACCAAACCCCCTCTTCTCTGGACTACCTTTTTGTTGATGTTCTCCTTTCTGACCTGAATACATCTGTACGGTGGGGCACCGTGTCAAGTACCTCACCAGTGCTCGTGTCTAAGGTGTAGACGTGCTGCAGAACGCTGCTGGCCACGTGCTGCATTTCAGACAGCCCGTGGCAGAGGGTCCCACTTGTGTCGTCCTTGTGGAAGGAAGCTCAGTGGTGGGTCTCGAGTCCGGCAGGCGGTCGGGGGACCTCTCTGGGGACCCATCCCACTGCAGGAGGGCAGCGGGAGGGCTCCTGTCCTCCACAGCGCTGCTGTGCTGCCGTTTCTTTTTGCAGGGTGGCCCAGTCCTCCCAGCAGCGTAGGGGGGTGTTGGCTTTGGGACACCTCCACGGCCTTGTCGCTGCGTTTCTCTGATGGAAGCTATCTCCTCCCACCCACCTGTGGCAGCGGCCCACAGCATTGGGAGCCTGGGTGTGCCCGGTCACCCAGGAGGAATTTGGCAGCGGTCAGACTCCATGTGCCATCCCTGCTTTCGTCTCCCATCCCCGTGGGAGAGCACAGCTGCAGAGGTGGGTCTGCAGGAGCGTCCATGAAGCACATCTGGATGTGTGATGGCTGTGAGGCCACCGTCTTGCTCACCAGGCTGCCCTGGCACGTGAAGGTCACCGTGCAAACCATACTCCACTCAGCTGGCCTTATTTCTGCTGCTTTAGACCGTGCCAGCAGGAAGAAAATACAGGACTAAGGGCATTTAGTGCTCAGGCATCGCTGATGGGGTGGCTTTGTGGGAGCCTCCCGTGAATGGACTTGGCGTGACAGGTCCCTGGGCCTTGCACTCAAATCGATGTCGCGTCTCTGGGTGTGACGGGGTGCTCTTAGAGCTCTGTGTTCAGTTATTTCAGAGTGCTTCGTGGCATTGGGTTCGAGGCGGGATCGGCTGTAATTGCACTTGTAACCTTCTGTGTGAGGAAGACCTGGTTTCTGGTCATGTCCCTGACAGCTTCCTCTGCAGCACCACCCATCTTAGCTTTGCTCAGCATCCCAACAGAGTTTAAAATGGTTTCATTCTGAATAATTTATCTCCCAGAGAGAGAGAGAGAGAGAGATGGTGGAGAGAAGCAGGGAGCCGTTGGCGAGGGGAGTGCTGCAGCACAGGCAGGAGCAGGCAGCGTGGGGTGGGGGACGGGGTCCTGCTGCCCGCGGCGTGCCCACCCCCAGGAGCAGCGTGCCGTGCATCGCAGCCCCGTGGCCTCGCGGGGCTTTGTTGCTCCCGGCATTTTCTGCCGAACAAAAGCTCCGGGTCCTGGGCAGAGGCTCCCGTGGGAGCCCTCCCGCCTCCTGACCCGCCGCCCTGCCCTCCCGCCAGCTCCAGCACCTCTTTGTTTCCCCGCAGGCCTTTTCAGCACGCTCCCCCTCGCCCCATCCTCCCTGCCTGCGAGTGGCAGGCAGAGGGTGCCTTGCCTGCCCGGGCAGCGGGTGCCACGGTCCGTGGTGCGGGCAGGTGGCCGAGCGGCGGCGTGGCCGGCTCGGCGGGGCAGGGCGCTTCTTTATTAATGGTTGTGAGCTTAAGTAACGAGTTTCAAAATGGAGGCAGCTCTGCCTGCCTCCCCATCGTACGGCATGGGTATGCGCTGCCCTACTTCTCGCCGGGATCAGACAGCCCTTTCTGAAGCCGTACAAAGAGGTTTGAATGCATTAGTTTACATGGAATTAATCTCCAGATTCCAAACATGCTTTCAAGCTGGTTTGGCCTTATTTTCCTGCAAAAGGAGGCCAACTCCGCGTTGTAGGCAGCAACTGGTGTAAGTGAGAGTTGAGCTGGAGCTGTGAGAGACTAGCACAGGCACCATATTCAGTCCATTAAAAGGAATTTTTGGCTCATGGACAAAACAAATTGAAAAATCTCATTCTTTGTGTACCACATCAGCAGTGACGGAAAAACAGAGCAAGGTTGCGGGGCGATCCTTCTAGTAACTGCGGAGCCTTTCGTAAGGGATTTGAGGTCCGGTTTTTGATAGGAAAAGAATAAAGAATTAAGATGTGCCAGAAATGATTATATAGAAAACCTGGGGTGAGGGGAGTGCTGGGAAAATGTCATTATCAGAGGTCAGGAGAGATTTGGTACGCTGAAGTAAGGTGAGGTGCTCCCCGCAACAGGTTGGTCCGAAATTCCCAGTGCTCCTTTGTCTGCCGCCGGAGCCATGCCATCCAGGGAGGGAACGAGGAGCTCGAGCGCTCCCGTTATTTTTTTGGATAGCCTGTCATCCTTCAGAAAGGAACAGTTGTGTGGGGGTGGGGAGCGTCGTATTCAAAAGTGGGTGAAATGGCAACGAGCCAAAATTCTGCAAATTTATAAGGGACAGCAAACACTGATTTCTTTGAGAGAAGATCGGTGCGTTTACTTGTAAGCACAGCCCTGGTAGGAGTGTGCGAGGAAGTGGAAACTGTGCTCCACTATGCAGGTTTTTTTCATAATTTAGCCGGGCAAAGATACACAAAGATGCTTATTTTGGGAGATTGTGGAATGTTTCTGTAATAATTTCAGCAAATTTTGGTTCACACAGAGCATCTGTAAGAGTAGCACACCCACAGTTTCATGTAATATGTTCTATTTGTTGAAAAAAACTGCTTTCCCTTGAATTTGGAAGTAGTTTAACCCAGAAGAATCTGTGCTGTGTTTATTTTCCTCCCTGTTTAGTATCCGAAATCTGCCAGGTCCTCGCCACTTGCCTCATTGACGAACGTAAGGCATTTCTGTCTGAACGATAGCTGTCCCGGCTGCAGATCTGTGGAAGCCCGCGCTGGACGGCGATGGGCAGAGCTGAGAAGCACGCTGATCTCAGCTGGAGGAAAATAACCAGAAAAGGAACTGAGATTGTTCTCAAAAGGAGTGGGCTGAAATGAATGCAGGAATATCCCTGCGGGGTCTTCGCAGTGCACCTGGTAGCCTGATGTATAGCTAATAACTCATATTAGGAAGACTTCATTTTGGTCTGACAATTTTTTCCCCTTGTTGACATTGAACATGTAGAAGCATGTAGTGTTTGAAACACAATATGCAAAACACTGTGTTAGTAACCGACTACATAACATTCCTGTGTTGCAGCTAGGCTGCCTACAGCGTGCTGATTTTATAAGCTCCTCCTATGAGCTGGCAAAGGGAGGACATGGCAGTGGTGAGCTGGAGTCACAAGAGAGCACAAGCGATTGCCTTTAACCCCTTACGCAGTACTTAGGTTTCCAGTGGCCGCTGGAGTCCGTGGGCGTTTGCTCTTTCCAAAGGGAGGAAGATACCAGCCTCCTGCGGCTTCAACCGGTGTCGTGGCTCTGGAACCAGGACGGAGTATTTTTGTATCGGCACTGGTGTTGGCGGCGTGGTACGGCTGTACCTCTCGGAGGCGGTCGGTCGTCAGAGAAGCCAGGGTTCGGGCACGTGAAGTCGCCACGAGGTACAGGGAGGTATCAGCTGGTGAGCATTTGGCTAATTGCCCGTGGGCAAGCAGAAACTGGATTTATCTTCAGTAGATAAGCAATAGCAAGAAAACACGATGGTGTGCTTTACTGCATACAGGAGGCTGTTTTTTCTGTAAACAAGTTCTTTCGCAAAAATATCTGCTTTCAGGCAAATGGCAAGGAAACTGAGAAGCCAGGTAGCATGAAAACGTTTGGCTAGAGAACAGGGTTCTTAGTTGGCCATCGTGGCATAAAAAGGAGATGCTGCCACAGATTGCTCTGCCGCTTTAAAATGAATAAAGAAAAGAAATTCAGATCAACAGCGATGCTGGACTAGAGCGCAGCCCACTTGCTACAAATATATGAAGAAAAAGCCACCAAAATAGAAAATTTCATCATTGCTCACGGGGCGGCAAGAGCTGAGCACAGCACGTTGCTGAGAGCGATTGCAATAGTGGAACAGGAAGTCTCCTCCCCCTCCCCGGGCTCCGTGCAGAGCGCTGATCAAAAGGATGTAAGGCTTGTTTACAAGATGTATGCAAAATATATTTGGGAAGGAATATAAGGGCTTTACAGACCGGGATGCACTAAGAATACATGATGTCATGTTAATATAGGTTGCAGTCTGAGGCTACAGAGCATGTGACCCAAAGTCATCTTAACGTTGAGGAGCAAACCAAGAGGGTGCCTTTCTCCGCAGGATTGCACCCGGTGAGCTGCTCGAAATGCACGCCGAGAAAGCTTCCTGTGCGCCTGCTGATGAAAGCTGGCTGTCGTGAAATCTTAACAGTACTCCGAGAGGAGCCTTGCATCCGCAGCTTCAGGACCCAGTGGTGCTGCCATCCTTGGGATGGTTTGTCTTGGGCCCAGCGTTTTGAGTAGCGCTCCCGGTACCTAAAGGTGGGAAGGCAAGCGTTTGGCGCTGGAAAGATGGACGGTGGTTTGGAAGCCGCTTCAGAATCTGGAGCGAAATGGCAGAGGTGTCGCTAGATGATGGATCGGTGATAGACTCGCTTGTGTTTGTGGGTATAGAAACAGGTCACTTTGGCGGTGATGATGAAGTCGTGTTGTACAGCCTTCAGCCTTGCTCACCTTCCTCTGCTGCTGTGAGAGAGGCACTTTCCTACCTCACAGGGAGTCTTAAGGCTTAATCCATTGTTTGTAAAGCTCTTTAAGATCCTTGTTTGGGAGCACTAGAATCTGGAGGATTAAAAATAATTTATTTTTGTGTATCTTGTATAATGTGCATCTCAAAGACGTTCCGAAGAAGGAGGAATTGTGAGCCAGAGGGAGATGGCAGGTCTGTCAGGTAAACACGAGGGAGGAAGGGGCTTGGAGGAACAAAGAGGGTAGAAGCAAAAGGCTGGTTCCCCGTTGTGGAGACTTGGCTGTAAGGAGGGCGAGTTTCCAGCCCTGGAGGAAAGGGCTGGATGTAGGAGAGCCGTCTTCCTCTTAATCCCATTTAAAGACCCATCTGGTCAGTGCTGCTGCCTCCTTGCGAAGGGCAGCATGCCGATTTTCCCTCGGCTGCGTTTGTGCCCTTTGATCGTACGTACCGGGAAGCAGGAGTCTCACTTGTTCTCGCCCAGGCTGTTTTGTCAGCTCTAAACTTCCAAATAAGCTCGCAAGGATTAATGTCAGTAATCTGGACAAGGATGATTTTTTTAAAACCAGACCTAGAATGGTCAATGAATGGCCCCGCTTCCCCTCTCGCCGTGCTGTCTGCAGGTGCGTGCGGTACTTGCCCTGGTTTCTGCTTGCACATCCATGCCCTGCCCGTGGACCCACCGGGGACGTCGGTGAAGGTGCTTCCTCCCGGGGGACCCTGGCTGCCCCTCGGGAGGGGGGGACCTTCGCTGTGAGGCCCCTCACACCTTCCAGAAAACCGTTGCTGGAAGTGTGGGCCCATGGGGGCATCCCTCCTGGCCATTGTGGACCTCCCTGATGCTGCTGCCCCTCTTCTGAAGAGGCCGTGTGCGTGCAGACATCGGTGCTCCTGTCCTCGGAGAGGGCTTTGCCACCTTCCCCATCCTCGCCCCCCTTGTCCCCATGTCCCTGGTGCAGTACTGGTACTGTCGTCCCCCAGGGCAGCTGCCGCAGCTTCTCTTCATCTCCAGAGCCTCGCATGCCAGGTCTAAGGCGCTGGAGAAGAGGCGACCCAGTGCTTTGGACACAGGTGGTGCCTTGGCTCCCGTGGGGAAGCAGAAACTGGTGATTAAATTCTCTCCCCAGGCGCAGGCCCGAGCGTTTTGTGTGGGCGTGTTGCCATCATGTGACTCTCTGCATTTTAAACACGATGTTTTCCCACGTGAACTTGTTTGGGGTCACAGAACGTGAGTGTTTTTGTTCTCCATCGTAGCTGAACGTAAGATGGGGCTGAACTAAAGACTGCACTGGCTGGGATTTCTTGTTTCGGTTCTCACCAAAAGATGTCCTAAATACTGGTGATGTTACAAGCGAGTGTCAAGGCAGTGGTTTCCAAACGGTGTCCAAGCACACTTGAGACCCTCAGTATTTTGTTATTTGAGCCCTATAATTTTATGGAAAGAGGCGATCTCAGCAGAAGTGGCCATCAGCTGTGATTTGCTGTTACTCGCGTGCAGGGGAGGCTGGTGTGGGGCTGGAGGTGGCTGAGGCTGCGGTGCATGTTGGCAAGTAGGCGTAGGTGTGGCACGGGGAAATTCTTGAGGTGTGGGTGTGCTGGAGCCAGCGAGGGCGAGCGACCGGTGCCAAGGGCTGGGTAGGGCCAGCGACAGGCACTGCTCACCTGCAGACGATGCTCAACAGCGTTGGGATTTGATAGAAGGGGTGCTCCGGGCCCTGGGCTGCTGCTGTTTTTGCTGGTCTGGCACCGTAAGGTCGGGTTTATCCCAAAACCAGTAATATTTCTTGTTCCCCAGTACTCCTGGGGTTAGAGTGCTCCCTGTGTTAAGGGAGCTGCTGAAGATTATTTGGGTAGTAGGTGGGACCAACTCGCGGGCTGGCTTTGCAATAGCATAGCTAATGAGATTAACATAGTATTCACTTAGAAAAGAAGAGGCTGGTTGGTTGAAAGGGACTCAGAAGACTCATTTCATGCGTTAGGGGTTGGGAACACAAGCTATTTAGCTTAGCAAGGAGAAAGTGGAGAGCATCTGATGGGTTGGAAGCCCGTCGGTTACTGACTGCCAGGGCTGGGCAGGGTGCTGGGGCCTGTATTCGCCATCTAAACATCTGCTGCCCTCGGGTCTCGGGCTGACCTTGCCTGACACCCCTCCCGCTTGCTTTGTTCTGGGATGTTTTTTAAAAATAGAGAAAAAGTCCCTGCCTGCTGGAAGCTGAAGCTAAAGAAATTCAACTGAAAACCAAAGCACCAGATTTGTTAGGAAGGTTGCTAGTATGAGAATAGCTTAGCTTGTGGCTGTAGCAGACCTCACATCCCATAAATATTGGGGTGCTAGGCTTTCCTTTAAATACTGTCTTGGTTTTAAAATATCTGCTGTAGTTGGTCCATATCTGTAGAAAGTGCAAGGAGAACTAACTCAGGGAAGTTCTGTCGCCTGTTGGGCTGTTTGCTGAGATGAGCGCAGCAAGTCCTTTTGGCCTTGAAAACAAGCCATTTCGTTAATTTGAAATATTTTCCTGTTTTTGCTGTTCTTTCTTCACTTCTCTCCCTCACGTCTGTGACTCTCTTGCCTGTTCCACTAATTACTTCTTAAAACCCAGTTGCTTCCCGAGGGCACTCCAGTTTACCTATTACTGATGAAGCTGTGCTAAGTACCTGCGGTTCCGGCTGTCTTTGCTTTACCCCCCTGTGCTGGGGTAATCCGTGCTGGTTCCCCTGCTTCCTCCTGGTTCTGTGCAACCTCAGCTGAAAGTTATTTGGTGGGGACGTCAAGCGCCGTTTGAGCTCTAGAAGTAACATTTCCCTCAGAATGTATTTTTTCCTTTTTTTCTGCTTGATCTTGCGACTATTGAGCAGTTTTGAATAAAGATTATTTTTAGTCCCTTGCACCCTCTGCAGCGAAGCATGGTAACTTTGAACAGGCACCAAAATCCTCTCTAGTGCAGTAGAGAAATAATTCCAAACTTGACATAAACTTTCTCTTCCCGGTGACCCCGTTCGCTGGCGTGCGTCCCCCCCTCCCCAAGCCATCGCAGTGAATTGTCGTAAAGCAAACGGCATATCGTGCGCGTTACAGAAACCGGTGCACGTAGAGCAGAGGGGAATGAGAGCAGATTTCCTCAAATACCCAGAGGAGTGGGAGTTGAACGTTTCAGGAGAATTTTTAATTCCTCGGGATTAATCTGTGGCACATGAAGAGCCATGCCGGAGCACTGCCTTCGGAGCAGAGTTTTTGTGAAACTCCACTGCTGACACTGGGAGCTGCTGGCAGATATTTAAGTTTTTACTGATGTCAGATTTAACCTCAGCCGATGTAAAGCTCTGATGCAAAGCGGCTCCGCACATCTTACAGTGGGAAGATTCGCTGGGGTTGCTATAGCGAAAGGCTGGAGATGACTTCAGGAGTTTAAATTAGGCCTGCGTGCTGGTAAACAAGGGTTCTGCCTATAGTACAAGCTGCTGCGGCATTTGGAGATGTTTGTGTCGGATGGGTGGGAGGTGGCGTGCGTTGGCGCGCGGGGAGAGCGCGAGTGCTTGCAGGAGCCTGTCAGACTGAGCGTGCCAGCGGTGTGCCCGGGGGGAGCGGGCAGGGGCCAGGGGCTCGCCGTCGGGGCGGCGCGATGTGCTGGATTTAAGGAAAAAGAGAAGCTGGAGATACTGGTCACATTCAGAAATCTGCTACCGATTTTTCGTGAGTGAGCAACAGCCGGTTCTTCTGGTGCCTGAACCTCCTCCTCTGCTGGGGTGCGTGGGGCCTGCCCTGCTGCTTTAGCCCTCCTGTCGTCCAGGCTAGAGATATCACTCACTGTAATATCCCAGCCACGCTTTTATTGTCCTCTCCTTCTTGACTTCATTACGTCTTGATCTCCGTAACCTCTTTAACATGTGTAAATACTGAAATGAGATTATCTTTAAAGAGCCCTTTATTAAAAATGTACTGACCTTCCTAATCGGAAGAAATGTTCCCGTAGCTGTTTTTCTCCTTTCCTGCATTTCGACAAGTCGCGAGGGCAGAATGGTGAATCATCTCACCAGGACGACAGCTTGGGCTGAAAAGCGGGCAGGTTTCTTCAGACACCGCACCAGCGTGATGCTCCTCGTGCGGCACGTTCCCAGCACCTGCGACGCTGGCCACTCTGCAGCACGGGAAGGTGGGATTGCTCCCATGGGAGGGTCCCAGGGACACATAGCCCTTGCTGGGTTTGCGGTTTACCTCATTAACCTTCAGCTTGGTGGCCCTTGGTGTGGCGAGCGTGGTGCTGAGGACTGCTCTGCTTGGCTGACTCATGAGCAAACTTTTTGGGTGAGCAGTTGCAGCCGCAGTCGCTGCAAGCTGTGTCCCAGCAGCCGCCGAGGGGTTTGTGTGTGGTGGGCATGGCTGGCTGGTCTCTGGTGGATCAGAAGGCGGCCCTGACGAATCATCCTCGTCCCTTCCCCTCCCAAACCAGCCCTGGGTCCGAGCAGGTCAAGCTGACACGGGACCTGCACCCCAGTATTGTGCCGGCAGCACCCCGGTCGGTGAGGCCAACCAACCATCCCTTCCACAGGGCTTCAGCCCTACAAACCTCGCTGGGGAGGGTGTTTTAAAGCAGAGCAGTCGGTGTGGTGGGCTGCCCGTGCAAAGCCTTCACCCAGCAGAGGGGACGTACCTGAATAAGGCCCTTAGGCCCTGCACGGGGGACTTCGGGTGCCTTGCAGAAGGAGAGAAGACCTGCCATGAAAGACTGGCACGCGAGGGGCTAGATTGCAAATAGTCTGAAGCCTTCTTTCAGTGCGTGCTTTTAACGAGAGCTTTACAGTTACTTGAATCTAGTATTTGTTGCATAGGGCAGGGGCAGGAAGGCGGGCGGTTTCCCAAGCGAGGCAGCCAAGGCCCCGGTGCCACCTGAAGAGCAGATGGGTGCCGTGCCGGCGGTGCCGTGCCCCTGCGGTCGCGGTGCTGCCTGTCCTCGGGCTCTCGGCCCTCCGGTCAGCGCTTGTATTTCTCCTGCACTTGGCAGCAGAGCCCTTCCCTGGGACCCTGCGGGCAGCTGTGCATACTTCTGCCTGGGATCCTGGGTTTCCTTAAGGGATTGCTGGAAACTCCCCACATCCGTGTGCTGTTGATCGCTTCGGAGCGGATCACGGGATGAGCAGGGTGGTCTTACTGCTTTGGCATCGGTAATTATTGCTGGAGCTGATGAGCCTTTCCTGTACGGTTCTGGTGGAGCCTTCGGCATGCAAGGATGATCAGAGAGGGTGTTTTTTTTTTCCCTTGTAAAATATATTCCAGCTCCAGTTTGTAATGTGGCAAGAGGGGGAGCGAGGGAAGGGAACAACAGCATTAGCGGATGTAGAAGTAGCTGGAATGAGAAGCTTTTGTGCCATTAATAACAGTCCTGGCTGGCAGCCAAGGCTGGGAGTGTGGGATTAGCCTGAACAATCAAGACTGCAGGATCAAAACAAGGAGGCAGGAACAGCGAGGTCACGCTGCTGCCATCTGCGCTGCCGCAGTGGTGGGAGGGAGCGGAAGAGGGGGCTGCGCTGGAGGAGCGATGCCGATAGCGCAGGCGGCGGGGCGCCTGCCGGCTCCCCAAAACCGGCCCTGCGCCGCCGCCGCCGCGCTCAGGCCGGGGTCGGGGCTTTGGGCTTCACCTCCCAGCTCTCGGCAGGCACCTTCCCGGCGGCGCTGGCGAGCCCGCAGAGAGGAGGGCGGCTGCAGCTTGTCATTTTTAGGAAATGGCTTCTGAAAAACAGAAGCGGCTCGTTGGGGCTCGGTCGTGCACTTCTGCACTCCGGACTGAAGATCTGAGCGGCGCTTACGGCTGTGGGTTTGGGATGGCCGTCCTCGTGCGATAGCACCGATAGCCCGCCCCGGCGTTGGCGTCGCCGCCGTGCCGTTTGTGAATCCATCTGGTGACCAGAGGGTGGGGAGAGGTCACCGGACGGATTTGGCTGCAGCTTTGCTGTGGGCGAAGGCAGCCTCGCTTTCTGCACGGCTGCTCTGCCGGGGCGCGTGGGGTGTACGGACCTTTCCAGGGGCTGTATTTGCTCGTTTGCATCACCCTTTTAAAAGGGGTGACTTGAGATTTCTGCTGAAAGATGATTTTTGAAGCAGATGGAGGCAAGTCTTGTTCTGTTTCGCTCTGGTCTCCATCAGCTTTTGCTGAAATACCTTCCAAGAGTATCAGAAAGCAAAATGATTCGCATCGTTTATGTCGTTTCTCCTCTCTTTTTCCCTCTGACCTAGTAAATCTTACTGTCCTGCAAATGTAAATACAAAAGCTGAAATGCAATAGAAGCGAAACAGTGTCCCACAAACAGCCTCCCAGCTCTTGCTAAAAATATCTCTGTGCGGTGCAGTAACTCCCAGGCATTCTTTTGTCTGACTGCTTTTGAATTCCCTAATTGAAGTTGGTTGGAGGGCAGTGCACCAGTTTCCTGAATAGCTCAGATGTTGATTGTGAGTTAAAAAACAAGAGCAAAATTGTTTTTCCTTTGTGCAGCCGGGCTTTTATTTACCTCCCCCCCCTTTTAATCTCTGTATTTTTACTTGCAATTTTATTTTGTAAGACAACTGCATTAAATACATCTGCGGAGAAGGGGCCCAGGAGGCAGCGAGCAGGAAGACACAGTTTTCGGTACGTGATGCCACGTGCGCGTTGGAGCCAGAGTGCCGCTCCGTCGGAAACGTCCAGGCTGGCGCAGAGATGCGGTGCAAATGGAGCTTAACGTAGTAGGAAGTGTTAATAATGGTTCCTAATTGCCTACTAATAACTAAATCTGTGGAATTTGGCAGCAATTGGGATATAGTTTTCTCCTGCAATCTGTCCGTTCCCTCCAGAAAGAACAAAGTTGCTTCATTGACACACAGCAGCGAATCTTAAATTCACCGAAGGTAATGGGGGAGAGTTTTCCAGATTCCCCATGGCCTCCACCCCTCTACAGAGCCTGCGAGGGCGCTTCCCTGGGCGAAAACTGCCGCACCTTGGTCCCACACTCCAAGATTTAACAGAGGAAGAAGACTAAAATCAGGCTGTTTTCCTTCTTCATGGGTTTTTCTTTTTTATTTGAACTCAGAAACAGAGAAACCCAGGCTCGTTTCAAGCACTCCAGAAAGGCTGCTGGAAGCACCGTGTGCGTGGGTGGCTCACCCGGCCGTCCAGGGACGGGTCCCTGGGCTCTCATGGGGACAGGGAGGAAAAGTTTGTGACCGGTAAATTGTGATAAGTCACGGCCGGTCCAAGAAGCTCCCCAGAATATATCTGTTAGGTAAATGTGATAAATCGCAAGTGCTCAGAGCTCCTCTGTGGCCAGTAAACAAACACAAACGTTGCTTTCACTCGAGCCTTAGTAAATTAAAGGTTTGAAATTGTGATGGAGGTTGGAGAGAAGCTGATTTCAGATGCTGCTTCAGGAGCTGGGATTTATTCAGGCTCTCCGTGGCAGGAGACATTTCATAGCTGCTCAGCAGCAGCAGCAGAAAAACAAGCACAAATTTTTCTGTCTTCAGGGATAACTGCAGTGAAGCATGCGGGGGGGAGGGCTGTGCCGCTCGCTGGTACCGAAATACCTCCCCATCCCCCACGCACGTCAACAGGCCCCAAAACTTCCCTGGCGCGCGGGGTTGGGTGCTGGGTGCTGCACCCACCCGCGGAGCAGGAGCAGGGACCGGTGCCTGCAACCCCTGGCCTGGGGGGCTGTGGGGGAGCCGGGCTCCTCCGGTGCTTTCCTTGGAATTGGAGCATCTTCATAGTTCGACACACACAAAAATAAGACGCCAAAGGGGCGCGAGCTGGCAGCCTGCGAGCTGGGTTTGCTGCCTCTCGCTCTGCCATAACGCAAAACCAGAAAAATGTGTCTGGAGGAGCCTGCGGCACGTGTGGCGGCGGGGAGAGCGACGTCCTGCCTGCGGGCACCCCGCTTTCGGGCACGGCGGCATGGGGCCCAGATGCCGGCTTCCACCTTGCTTTCCTTGCCCCTCTTCCTGCAGGCAGATGGACTCTATAGGTGAGAAACACCCTCATTGTCCAAAAACTCCCTTCCTCTCCAAATCATGGCGCGGCGGGTGCCAGGGCCTCCTGCTCGCGGGAGAGGTTGGGGCATGGCCGGTGGCATTGGGCAGGAGCCGTGACGGAGGCAGCGCGCCGGAGCCAGCCTGTCGGCGCTGGGGCAGGATCGCAGCGCTGCGGTCGCATGCCCTCCTCTGAGCTCCTAGGTTAACGTTTAACCTATTTGTGTTTCGGTACCTCGGGTTGTTTGATGTTATGGGGCACTTTGTATGGCTCTCGACTGTAGAGAGCAGCCTGACGGAGGGGTACTGCTTACCTGCTGCAGAGGAATGGGAAGAATTTCATGGGGAGGAAGATGAGATTTTCCCTTTCCCAATGGAGAGAAACCAAGTCTGGGCGGGTGACATTGGAATGTTTTCTATACACGGGCAGCTCCCTGCTTTGGGAGCCTGTATGTTAAGTTTCCACCTGGCCAAAACATTTTCGCTCTGACTGTAAACCTTAGAGGGGAGAGTGCTCAAATGGAAAAGTTGACGCAGCTTTATCTGCGGTGCAGCCTCTGTACGATAGAGGAATCTGAGCCCTGGCTTATGTCAGGCTTGAAGCTTTCCCCTTTCCTTCCAGCAAACTGCATACCGTTGCCTTGGAGCCGTTCCTTCATGGGGGCCACATCCTTCAAGGAGCGTAGTTTGGTCAAGAAAACAAATCTGGGTTCATTTTAAATATATATTGAGTTCCCCGATGGCTGCCTCTGCTACCTCCTTGCAGCAGCCCGATGTCTTTTCAGCGGTCCTCCTTGGAGTGCTGTGGCATCGCCCTCCCAGCAAACAGCAGCATCCCTTCCCCAGAAACTTTAGCCCTTGCCTTCAATGTGCAATTATTCTTGCAGGAGACATTCAGGTCATCCGCTCCCCTCGTGCAGTAAGTGACGCTTCTACAAATGACTGATGCTTAACATAGTCGAGGGTCACCTTACCCGGCTCTCGGTGCCTAAGGCTTTCATTGCAGCGTGCGAGAACGGTCTTTCAAACTTCCTGCCGGCTCTGCTGCCGGCAGTTCATTAGCAGGAAAAAAAGCCTGGAACTAAATTTGCCAGCTGTGCCCAGACCCCATTGCTAGCGCGGTGGAGCCGTCGCGTCTCTGCCTGGTGAGGCGGGAACCACCGCCGGAGCTCACCGCTCCCCTTGCACCGTAACCCCGATAACTGACCCGAAACAGCGGCTGCAGGGTCAGGCTGACATCTGGCACGCTGCCGGCACCGCTGCCAGGAGGGAGGGAGGTGGGAACACTGGCTGGCGGGGAGGGAGCTGGAGGAGGACGGGAAGGGAGGGGGAAGGACAGCCAGGAGCTCCTGAAGCCGCGGGGTAAGGCATTAAACTGGAAAAGGGGCAGAATATAATGCTCGGTGATTTTTGCAAGCAGCCGGCTGCTTCCACAGGATGTCTCGGGGCTAAGGGCAGCGCTTGTTTTCTAGCGAGACACTACAAATAATAAAAATAACGGTTGCAGTTAATTGCCATGTATCCATCACACCTTGGTTTTCATTCGTCTTCAGGCAGGATGCGTTTGCAGATGAATTTTGAAAATAGCTGAGGATCAAGTGTTGGTTTTTGTTCCTTGGCACTGAGTATTTTGCTCACTGTTCGTGTTCGGCGGTGCAGATCTGCGTGTGTATTCTCAGTCTGTAGCTAATGGTACAGTTTCCTTCCTGCTGTGAGCTGCTGTTTTCTATGCTCACACCTTTCTGGAAACCTCCTTTCGGGCTATGATATTCCCTACTTGGTTTTGTATTAAAGGAATCTTTTGCTGTAAGGGTTGAGAAAAACCTTTTAGCTTTAGGCACATAATGGAATAATACTCTTTTCACCTGTTAAAAAAAAAAAACAAACAACCCACAGACCAACATTTCAAAAGGCTGAGCCTGCTCCAGTCTCGGCCTGTGTGTGTTTTGTTGAGGAAAAAACATTTCCCAAGGTGGAGAAGCTTTTGCTGCTGAAGCGGAGGTAGAGGGTTGTTGGTGTGTTGTCCTGGTCAACATCCCGGTCCCCAGCTCTCGGGGGGCGAGGGCTCCCCTGCTCCCCGCTCCCATCCCTTACCACCCAGCGCGCGGTTTTGGGGAGCGGGGTGCGTTCCTAGCCTTGCGCCGCAGAGATGGGGGCTGTCCCGCTCCGGAGGCGCGTGGGCTTGGTGCTCGGGACATGGCCTGATCCAGCCCGCCGCGAGGTGTGAGATGGGGAGGAAGGCTACGGGTGCCTGGTTGTTTACGAGATCGCCCATTTCTGTGCCGAGATTGCCACAAACCGGCTTCCTTTGGTCGGGCACTCTGAGCGCGTCGCGTCTGCAAATGGGGGCTGATGCTCGTGCACCCTCATAAAGATCTTAATTCGTTCAGATGGGAATTTACTATTTTAAAATGGCTTTGATTATCATACGGAAGAATTGTTTACTGGCTGTACATATGCTTTGCTGTCTCCGTCCCGTGCTTCGCTAAGAATAGAAACCGAAGCATTACTCTGCGCGTCTTACAGCTGCGGCTGTTGAAAAACTGACTTGCCCAAATGTTTTGTTCGTTTGTGGCTGAGTAGGCAACGGAGCTGAGGTTCAAAACTGCCACTTCTCTGCTCAAACCACTAATCAGCATTGCTTCTGAAAGGACTATAGATAGCGTGTGCAAGCTGATACTACAAAAATAAACTTTTCATAACCTCCCTTTGTTTTCTGTAAATCCCCCCAGACTTGCAGGTCCCCGCCATTATCTGTAGGCACTCAGAAGGCCATCCTCACCGCGATGGTCTCACCACTCTATTTAATTGCAAAGGAGCCTTTTGGGTAGCCTTTAAAAATCGCCGTCACCGTTGCACTATCTTCGTTAAATGAATGGGGCTGTTGTACATCTGACAGCTGCCATTTTAATGCTGTGGTATTGTATTTCCTTGCAGGGGGCTCAACCTCACGAGGCAGATTAGGACTGAGAAAATCCAGGTTCCATTAGAAACCATTGGAAATGAGTTCCCAAGTTGTTCTAAGGTAAATCAATAATGCATATAATCTCCCTGGCTGGATTTAGTGACCGAGCCAACAGTTCGTTTAACCACTTTTTTTTTTTTTTTTAAAAGCACTTTCAAAATCATTCCTGTTGAGACTTCGCACTCTGAATTGCTGTTATGAAATTCTCGGGCAGCATTTGTTTTCGAGTGCTGCCAAAACTTTGGTAATTTACTCATCCCCGTGCTTAGGAGGAACCGTAGTCACTGCTGCAGTGCCGAGCCTCGTGCTGGTCCCAAGGTAGCCACTAAATTCCTGCAAGTTTGGGAGCGGAGGATGCTGCTCGGCTTGCACGCACCTCCGCTCCCAGACGGGCTGCTCAAACCCCACGTCTGCGTCCTGCGTCCTCGCCTGGTGCTGCGTGAGCCCGATGCTTGGCGTGTCCCCGTCCCCCCTTGCCGCCTTCCAGTCGATGTGCGTAGCTGGGAGCGTGCTCCTTGCTGGAGGCAGAAACTTTGGTTATGGCTGTTCCCAAGCGCCCTGTCGCGCCTCCTCTGCTGTTTTGCAGACCGATCCTGGAAGGAAACAGGAATTCGGTTACGGAATAGTCAAATCGAGAAAGATGAATCCTTTTCAGTGTGGCAATAGCAGGTTTTGCTAATTTTTAATTTATTTGACATTAGCTTTGATAAGCAAATTGTCCTTTCTCAGAGCAAATATTCCAAACTCGTGAATCTTTCAAGCTAATATGATAAATGACCACTGATTTTTCCTCTTCTATTTAGACTAATGCTTGAGTGAAGTGAGGAGGACGATTAGCTTGTAAATGAGTGCAAGAATGCAGCCAACTCCAGTGGCTTTCCATGCTGGCACCGCTGGGTCGCTCAGCACTACGAGCCTGGTTGGGATCAGGCGTGAGCAGGCTGTTGCGTGTCTGTCGAGTTAGCCGGTACAAATTTGAGGGGATTCAATGAATTTTTTTTACTAGATAACTGCTTTGTGTCACGTGATAGTCATCTTTTTGATTCTGTAGTATAGGTACCTTGCAATGAAGTTTATCAGCTCATGGAATCTCAGCCTTATTTAACTGTACTTGAACTGTCAGATATTAAAATAATGCCTCTTGAACCACTTGAATGGGATAAGACTTGGCTTGATATAGGGCTGTGGTCTTAGAAAACCTGTAATTCCTCCTCCTCGCCCCCACATTGATATTACTATCAGATCTTTCTTTCTAGCTGTGGCGAAGAGAAGATTGAGTTGCTAGAACATGATCTATTTTGATTACTAAAAATCTTAGCGCTGCTAATTTAGTCAGCTAGTACGTTACGAATGTAGGTTCTGTGTGTTCAAACTGTTCTTGGGTTTTTTTACTTAATAAGTTCTCCAGATAGTTGCCATGGAAATAATCCTGGCTTCGGAGAGGTTCTAAATGCCCTGAAGACGCCGGCACAGTGGGAGCAACATGTGGTCTGCACGTTCCAGGCTCAGATCCTGGTCAAAACCTGTTTTTTTGTGGTGGTGCCGGCTCTAGGACGGGAACCAGCTTGTTTCTCCCATGGCTGTCCCGGTTCCCCCCTTTTGGAGCTTTAGGCAGAATTCTCCTGATTTTTGTAGCACAGAAAAGTTGAAGAAGATGCTCACTGCTTGGAGGTTAATTACGGTCTTCTGTCTTGTGTTTGCCTGAGTCACACTAATGTGAAAGGGTTTGGCTGTTGCCTTTGCCCTACTTGGGCCTCTGGGGCTGCGCTGGGGGTCTGTGCCGAATTTGAGGAAATCTCCCCTGCTCTGCTCCCGAAGCGCTGGGTGCCACTGGAGGTGCTGTGCCGGATGGTGCCAGTGCCGGTGCCGGCCCCGGCCCCGGCGGTGCCGCAGCAGGAGCCTCTCCTGGGCCCCTGTTTGTGCCGCAGAAGAACAAACCTGCTTCCTCTGGGCCTCTGTTTTCTTTTTCAACAACTTCCTTTTTGTGCAAATGTTGTGTTTTTCATGAAATCGCCATGCGTTGTTTTCAGACGCGATTCGGAATTGTTTTGTACGTCTAAACCCAACCTGGGTGCTTCTTGTTGCTTGAAATAAGACAGCCAGTCCTAATGGCAGGGAAATTCAGGTTATTTTCCTGGCTTCGCAAGACTTGAAAAATGCCTTATTATTTAAGCTGGAATTGACTTTAGTTTGAGGCGTGGGACAGATATTTGATGCAGCGTACGGGATATGTGAATCCCGTTGGTCAGTGGGATAGGACCAAGCGCAGGAGGTGCAAAAGCAGCAGCTCATCTTCACATACCTCACTTTTGCCGGAGCCGTTTCCTAGGGAAGCGTCTCTTGCAGTGGCGGAGACCCCGAAGCAGCTAAAGTTACAATTTAATTCCTTTACTATAGATATCAGGCCAAACGAGCAGCGTGTTTAAGAGCGTATTTCAAAGGTCTGAGAAGCGGTCATGGTAGATTTAATTTTGGGGCGAATACTGGAAGAGGTGTGTTGGTGAGTTGTAGGGACGAAGCCTCGAGAGCCACTTTGCTGCGTGGTGGGCCAGTGCGATGGGACGCCGTCCCTTCCGTGGGGTGAAATACAGGTGAATCAGGCCTTGGCTGTGCACTTCAGTTTGTAGCCGAAACAAAAACCTGTGAGAGATTTTTTCCTTTTTTTTTAAATATTTTTTTTAATTTAATTTTTCTTTTCCCTTCTTTTTCCTGGAGAGCTGAAGTGCACTTTCTCCTTTCCCCCCTCGTATTTACATACATTACTGAACAGCTCTCGCTGCAATACGTAGGAAAACGTGTAACGCAGCCTGCCCTTCGTGCGGCACGGTAACAGACACGGAGAACCCCGTCGCGCCGCTGACGTCCCACCTTTCACCTCCCCGAAGCACGCCGTGCGCTTGCCCTGAAACGCTCCGTGTTTCGGTCGTCCCAGTGACTGGTAGAGTCTCAAAACGCAGATTTTAAGCAGCCAAGTCAGCACCTTAACAAAGATTATTGAGACTCCGCTGGCTCATAGTAAGAGCTCACCTTCCTATTCCGGCTCGGGGAGGGACAAACCCAACCAACAGCCCTGCATCCTTTTACACCGCTCTGGGTGTATTAAATTAGCGAGCAGAGTGACAGCTGGGCAGGAGGCTGGGAACAATGAAGATAAAGTTAGCTTTCAGCGATGTGACCCTCTCCAGGCTGCGCGCCAGAAGACTATAAATAATTGATAGGAGCAACCACCCTCGCCAGCACGCTAATGTACAGCGCGGTTCATACAGCGAGCGGAGCTGCATTACCCATTACATCACCGCTGCTCTCAGCCCGGGCTCTCCTATCAGCAATGTAATTTTACTGCTTTTAAATAATAAATTGCGCTGGGAGTTGAAATACTCCTTCGCCCCATTCAAGCCTACTAGGGTGTGCAACTACACAAATGAATTTTACATATGGTGAAATAGATTTTGTAGCGAGCTTAAAAAAAAAAAAATTATTTCTTGCGGGAGGAGTTCAGCCCCGCGGTCTCGCCCAACGTCAGTAACAGGGGGTTAGGGTATCAAAGGCAGGTGGTTCCTGCCTTTTGTGACTTTTGATCTGGCTCGGTATCTGGAATGATTTTTTTAAGCTTGACTTGGGGTCATTGGCCTAAGTTCACGGGTAGTTTCAGGGGGTAAAGTTCTCTGGTGTTGCAAGTCAGAAAAATCCCCTTGGCTGTGGCCGTTTCCGTGAGCGGAAGGCGTGCGAGCGGCGTGCACGAGCTCTTCGGTCCCGCAGAGCGGGAGCTTTCACTTTCAACGGCTGTAGTTTTCGAGCAGTGAAGAAAGCTTGATGTAACCTGATTTCTTTCCCCTAAGTCTTTAGATAAGTTCTGTAACCTCTGCTTATCCACATATTTGTCTGGAAAAGCTAAAATGCGCTTTGACTATTCCAGGCTCTGGGGACGGGGAGGGACAGGAGGGTCTCTGTGCATGTGGGGACACCTTTTTGGTGGACCCTTGCAGCTTTTTATGCTCATTTGTGTGCGTCTCCAAGGATTTTGAAAATGTGAATTTAAAAAAAAATCATATAACTGCTACACTAGAATCTGCAAGCATGAAAAACTGTCCAGAAATTGGGCAGAACGTGGTGCCCCGTTCCTGTTACGTTAGTGGCGAGTAAATGGAGAAACCAAACCGGAGAGCGGTCGGCTGTTAGGACGGAAGAAATGAGCGAGATTTTGGGAAAGCACGGAGCAAGGACCTGTGGTGCGTGACCAGAGCGGGCTGGCAGCCGCGGGACACGAAGGTGAAAGATGCCGAGGATGATGCAACTTCACCCGGTGGGGCGCGGTGCGCGGCCGAAGGTGCAGCGTGCGGTGGGAGGGTGTGCTCGGCTGGGTCGTGTTCGCTTCCAGCGTCGCTGAGGTGGGTGCTGATTCAGTCGCAGGAGCGGGTACAGGGAAACGCGACGTACAGGGGTGTTCATGTCGTGCCAGGAGGAGAGCCAGCGGCCGGCCGGTGCTCCCAGGAGCTGCGCTGGCGGGCGGGCTCTTGGGCATGGTAATTCAAGTACAACCAGCCTTGTTTATAGGAGAAATAAAATGCCAGAGTGGTATCGTAGGAGATGGCTTAATTTGTTGAAAGAAGATAAGGAGCAGATTTTGGCTAAGGGTATGATTCGAGGTAAGATTAGAAACGTGTTTTAACGTTATAGGGCACTGGCACCAAGGGCTTGCATCTGGGTGTAAAATTCCTTCTGTGATCCCTCACAAAAAATCCTCTGCTTTGCTCAACGCTGAGAATGAAGTAGATGTTTGGTACCCTCTTCCAGGAGACATCTGTCCTATGTGTGCATCTTACAAGTCTCAAAATCTGTGCAGGGTTACTGTGAAAGCGGTGGTTTTCACACTTTCTAGAGCAAAACTTAAAGAATTATTATTTCCAAATCAGGAGGTGAGCGATGTTGCAGAGCTACGCAGGGAAGCACAGGCTGCTTATGGTGGATTAAAACGACTGACCGTTTAGCCGTGCAATTACATGGGGAGATGGGGTGATAAACGATGAGTAACTACCTTACCTGTCCCACGACGTTGGTTATCTCCAGGCGTGTGCGCACCAGTTTCCATAGGGTGTCTGAGCATCTGCTTTTAAAGGCCTAGGTCCCTGAAAAGAGGGCGAAGGTATGTGCTTTTTGGACAGTTTTCTGATGTTTCTTAGCTATCCTTGAATGTCAGGTTTGCCCTACAGTTCAACCGTAGCTCTTTCCAGAAGAGTCCAAGTGTGCATCACCGCATTGGGCAGGCAGCTGTGTGGCTGCAGGGGAGCAGCGCTGCCCGGGGCAGGCAGCAGCCGCAGCTCCTGCTCGGGGACGAGGTGGCTTGCGTTTCCCAGGGGGTCCTGGGCTCCTCCGGCGCGAAGCCACGGGCTTCAAGGCCCGCAAGGATGCTGGCACCAGCCTTTCTGTGCCCTTCTTAAAGTGAGACAGCCAGTCTCTTGTCCACCTCCTACCGATACCGTAAGAGCGAGTGCAGCACCCACAAGCTGCCCTGCAGCGGGACCCAGTGGGAGGCAGGACAGGCTGTAGGGAAGGGAGGTGTTTTCCAGGGGTGCTGAGCTGCATCAGCACCTCAGCGTTGCACGTGCTTCTGACAGTACCTTGTGGTTATCAGGCAAAAGCCTTCAGATGACGAGGTGATGCTTGTCGCCTCCAGCTGCTGAGCGCGTGTATCCCTGCAAAGGTTTGAGGTGTTATCAACTTAGATCTGCAAATGCTCTGGACACAGGAAAGCTTTTATAGGACAATAATGTGTAAAAATATTTTAAACTGTCCGTTGGTCCTGCCAGACGGTCGGGCTCCAGGGTGACCTGACTAGCTGGTGGCTGTGTGGTCAGTCCCTGCTAAGGCAGCCATCCATCCGGAGCATCGCTGCTGTCAGGCCCTGAGTCCCAGGACCAGCGATTCAGCGATACCGGGTTTGCTTCTTCCCGTCCCGAGAGCTCTGCCTTACCTTCCCCTGGCTCAGCAGCGTCTCCTTTACCTCTTGCAGATGTACGGCTTGGCAAAAGCACTCGAAATGCTTTAAGATTTTGGCCAGCTCCAGTTTGGAGAGCTGGCTGGTCGGAGACGTGATACCTGTATGGGAAACCAGCTCAGCCCCTGCGAGGTACTGTCCAGCGTGTCTCTTTCAGAACAACGTGACAGCTTTGAATTGGTCGTTTTCTCGGGTGATGGTGACAGGTCACTTCGTACCCGGGGGACGGTGGTTCTCACGCTGAAAGAGCGATCCAGAATTTTAGGGTCTCTCTGAAGATTTGACTCCGAAAGCGCTGAGGTATGCAAACTGTGATACAAGCTGCGGAGAGGGACTTCCAAATGAATGCAATAGATGATGAAGATGCCAAACAGGCATCCTGGAGATCTGCAAGCAGGAGAAAGGCAGAAAGTAGGAGATGCTGCTGCACCTCCTTGCGTGGGACGTCCACCAGCCGGGTCCCGCGCTGGCTGACCCCCGCCTGCACCGTCCCCTTCTCCCCCTGCGGTTCTCAGAAACTTCATCCTTCCCCTGCATCTCACCTTACTGAGCGCTCAGCAGAGGGGCTTTGCTATTCTTAGCACCTCGGCAGAAGTGCTGCCGCTCCAGCGAGACGCACGCAGGAGCCTTTGATAAAAGGAGCAGGGGAGTAACCATGGCAGTCTCGCTGAAACTGGTAACCATGGATTACAGAAATTAAAGCAAATAGCAGGATTATCTTTGGCGTGGTGGTTTTCTAGTGAACAGGAGGCACTACCCAACATCCACATTTAGGTGAGGCACTGTAAATTACCTGTAGTTAAAAAATAATGCTCATTAAATTCAAATGCAATAACGATTAACACTGCTGATCTCAATTCACTGAATTTCCTTGCAACTCTAATTGACAGAGAAAAAAAACCCAACCCTATACAGAAGAAAGGAGGGGGAATTTCTTGCTTCTGGCTCCGTGCTGCATCCTTCTTCTGACGCAGCTGTCAAGTTTACATCTTCCATTTCCCCAGCCTTATTATTTTTTATTTTTAATGCAGGGCGCTTCACAAATAAGATGAGCTTGATTTGCCGGTCCCTTTGCAGGCGAGCGTGCCACGGGCCGGGCGCCTTGCAGGCCGGTATCTGGGGGGCTGGCTTGAAGCGCTGCCCGTGCTGCACCCGAGGGACCTCGCCGACTGCGCGGCAGACGGGCAGCACGTGGTGAGCGCCGACGTCGAGCCCCCCGCCGGCACCCCAGCTCCCCCCAGCACCTTCCTTGCCCCAATGGAGAAGGCACTCTGCGTTTCTCTTCTCTTCATCGTCCGGAGGCGAGGGTGAAGGAGCCGGGTGGCTTTGTGCTGCAGGAGCAGCGTTCTTCGGGTCCGCTTAGCATGCAAGCTGCGTTCTTTGCACAGCAAATTTTGCTTTCAAGTTCAGCGAGTGCTAAGACTCTGCGTAAATGGGCCTGCTAAAGATATTTTTTGACATTTGAAAATCCTATTAAGCCCGTTTCTCCCCTCTCCTCTCTCTCCCTCCCAGCGTGCCAGCTTAACATGGAGGCACTGCAAAGGTTTCTTTAGCCGGCCGGGTCGCATCCTGCACAACAGACCTCAGAAATATGGGTCACGACGAAACGAGGAAAACAAAAAGTATATTGTCCTCGTGTCTTACGCTGATGGCTGATTGAGGGACTCCCTAAACGGACGGTTTAAGATCTTAATGAGGTACCAAACATGAGGTAATTCAGAATATGCCCCTTTCACGCTGTCTGCTCGCCAGCACGGCCTTCCAGAAACCGTTCCTCCTGCGTGTTCGTGCCTGGTGCTGCTTTAACTCCTCTTTACCAAAGGCACAGGCCTGGCAGCACGTCCCTGAAGCGGAGTTTGCCTGCGTTCCTGCTCACAGTTCCTGCATGAGTCAGTGATAAAGCCCATGAGCACATTGTTTTATTTTCTTATTTACAAATAATTCCCCTAAGTTGAGGTTATTACTCATTGGCTTTAAACACGGGGTTGTAGGTTGGAGCAGGTCTCCTTACTTCATGCTGTGTGGGGTTATCTGCAGGTTTTTCTCTGAGCTTTTTAAAATGAAATTTGAAGAAGGATTTCTGTTAAATCATCGTTTCTGGGAAATTTCTGACACTGAGAGTAGCCTGCAGTGGGACAATCACCAGTTGTGCTGGTAGGTGTGTAATTACACAGGTTTTGGGGAGCGGGGATGCAAACAAGTTTGCATACATTGAATTACAGGCGGTGTTTTAATAGTATGTTTTTTAGGTCTTGGCTTCAATCCAGAATTTTTTCGTGCTATTATCCTCTATTTACAGCTTTCAGAAATCAGCTGATGTCACTGCACATATGTTTAGAGCCGTTGCTAAGGTGATTAGCTCCAGAATTCAACGCCTACGCAGTCCTGATGAAAGGCTGAGAAACTGCTCGGCAGCGTCTGTTCAGAGCGGTGCATTGTTGGTTTGAACTATTAAGAACCATAAAACAATATTACCCAATTTTAGGGTAAATACGTTGCCCTTGACTGATAATCGTGCATCAGGTTTTACAGGTACAGAGGCTTTATCTGGCATGTTTAACTAAGTCTGAGAACATTTTTCGCTGAGAAAGCGTTTAAAATTATCGGGTTCCTAATTTCCGTGAGCCTGTGCGGTGTTAGTGCGTTCAGGGTGTCCTCTGCCCGCCGGCTTGGGAGGCAGAAGGTGGCGATCCAGGGGCAGGACTGCCGTCTCGTAGACATCTAATGTCCCATCCCATCGCTCGGTAAAGCTTGCAGAGCACACAGAGCAAAACCATGGACTGCGACCTGCGCGTGGTTGCCTTGCAGCCGAGGCGTTGCCCAATCTCCCATTCAGTGCTCAGCCGCTCACGTTAAACTGGGAACCGTCCCGAGGCCAGCGCAGTGACTGGGACGCACAAGACCGTACGTCTTGCCGCTTTCCGGCGTTGCCTGCTTCTCGGCTGAGCAGAAATCCCTCCTGAGAGGAGCCGGCCGCCCCGCCACCTCCATTTCCACATTTTCCGCTTCGGGCATCCAGCTTGCGAGGTGCGGTGTGCTCCGACGGAAAGACCCTGTCTCTGGTGGGAGTCTGTCCTCTCTAATAGAAATGGAAGTCGTTTACCTTCCTCTCCCCTTTTAGAGAGCCGTATCAGGTTGCCTTTACCGGCAGGGCTGGGATCCTGTTACCTGCCGGGCTCTGCTTTCAGTGCTGCAGAAGAATAGCTTTTATTCATGGCGGAGGAGCCATGAAATACAATAAAGTTGCCCACAGCCTGCACCAAGAACGGGCTACCAGGTTACCTTTTAAGAGCGTTATAGGTGAAAACTCCTTTTCGGTTTAAGTCGGTGCATGAAATGTGTATTAAATATCTTCTTTCCAGTCCGAGGTACTTTGGTGTCCTTTCAAAAAAAAAAAAAACATTTAAACTTTGAAAAGATGTGCATATGTATATGTATTTTTCTCCCCAGTCATCTACTGCACACTAAGTATCTTAAATGATAACAAACATTTTCTTCCCTGGGAGCTCACTGTTCTCCCACTGATTATTTTTTTCTTTAGCTTTTTTTAAAGGATACTGGCTAAGGCTTGACCTAATTTGGCTGCCGTCACACCGTGAAACAGTGCAAACGTTCACCCAACTTAGCTACCTATATTTTTGTTCTACAGGCTGTGCAAAAACAGCCACGCGTGGCACACAGCTGTGTGTGAGTAGCAGCGCAGCGTGCGGTTTTGCAAGGACCAGGGCCGAAAAGATGGGTTTGCTCATTCCCTTCACTGGTCTCTGCGTCGCGGGCTCTCTCCGGGTGCAGGTGGAGGTTGGACGTGGTCGGTGGGAGGGGAGGCGTTCGTCTACAGAAGTAAAACCTCGTTTGCAGCTCCTGTCCCCTGCTGAAACGAGGAGGTTTGGCTGATGGAACGGGTGTGCCGGCACCGCCGTGGGAAGCACGTCCCTGGGTAGCTAATTTTAGCATAAAATATAAATCGCCTTAATTACTGACTGTGGGAGAAACCCTTGGGTCAGGGGTGTGCAAAGGCACTTGCATCAGCCGAGATGCATTTGTCCGTTTGCAGGGTGAACCGGGGTCTGTTGCATTCGCCGCAGGGCGCTGCTGCCGGCGGTGAAACGGTCCCCGGCGTGGGTCTGGAGCGTGTGCGTGCCCGGGGCAGCGCGGGGACCTTCCCTGCAGGGTGTCCCCCGTTGCCTGCCCAAGCTGGTCCACGCACAGCACCACTGAACGTTCCCCCTCCTCCTTAAATACACCCGGTCCTGTGATTTCTGGCGTGGCTTTTTCTTTCAAGAAGTGGCTTGTTTTGGATGAATCAGCTGGGGATGGTTGCGGTCTCGCTGCGTGGATTCCCACGTGCAGGGTCCATACCGATCCCCTCCAGAGGTTTCCGATGAAGAAGGAGAGCAAATAGGTTGATGCAGCACATCGTCCTTCCACCGAGCCTGGCTCCCGGACTGTCTTCGGGCCCCTTCCCTGCTGCTCCTCCTCCCCCAGCTTTCCTGTCCTGGGCTCCAAAGATGTTCCCAGGGCTTGGGGAGGGTGAATAGAGGTTGCATAACCCGGCTGCCGCTCCATGGGGCCGAGAGGCCGGGAACAAAACCCAGATTACAGCCTTTCTCTGCAGAGTTGAGGGGGCCGGGGGGCATTGATATGCAGATCCTGTGTGTCGGGGCACCGGGGCGGCATTGTTTTGAAATGTCCACACGTAGGGTTCGTGAAGCGATATAGAAAAGAAGCTAAGTGAAATATTCTGTCCTGGAGCGTGGTACGGGAAACGCTGCGGTGATGTAGCAATTTTCTAATACAGCCGTATTTCCAGGAGGCCTTGACTACTAAATTGCACTGTTTATATAAAATTTTCACCCTTTCCCAACCTTCTAATTTTCTAGGGTTCATTTCAAGTGGACTTTTTTTTGCTAGGCTCCCCTTTTGCAAGAATGACATCAGAAATTTGAAAGTGATGTTTGGGTGACTTTCGTTCTGCTGTCCTGGGGCCGGGCGAAGGGGCACAACAGCAGCGGGAGGATCGGTCGTTACCCGACGCCTTTTAAACAAGGTGCTTGTGCTTTGCCCTCTCCCTAGAGCAGCACAGCACCGTGCGAGTGCGCCCGGCTCCTTCTGCACACCTCAGCTTCTGGCAGAGCAAGTGGCTTCCCAGGGGCTGCCCGTACTGAGCAGCTCGGGTGAGTATCTGCTCGTGACCCGCTGGTCCCACAATGCTGTAAAAGGTAGAGGTGAGCCCTTTACTTGTTGTGGCGTAGGACTGGCAGCGTGCCTACGGTGTACCGCAGGAAAACACTTTCTAGACCGAAACTTGGTGTGAGCTGCAGGAGCTGGAGCCCATCTCGACTCTCCAGAGGAAAAAATGCTCTGGACCAGAAGGAAGGTTGGTGGGCTTGGTCGAGTTACTCGCTTGGAGTTTGCTACTTTGATGTTCTTGTTTCCTCACACAATGAGCCCCTGCTAACAAAGTGCTTGAGAAACCTTGCGACACGCAGCAGCCGGCTTGCTGGGAGGACAGGCAGAGCATCCGCGACCTCCAGCTAAGCTGCTCTTTCAGCCCCGGACGGACGCTGCCGGGGCTGCCTGCCAGCTGCGGGCTGACACCGAAGGCAAGAGCTTGAAGGCTCAGTAAAATTAGAAGAGAGTTGTGGTTTGTTTGTTTTTTTTTTTAAATGGTGCATTGAGACGTGTTATTGTGGTGCGAGTAGCTGACCTGCCTGCTGCTCCTCTTAGTGTCGCCTGTGCAGGTACGTGGGAGCGTGTTGTGCTTCGTCCCCGTAGCAGTGCCGGGCTTGGGGATGAGCTAAGGCGTAAAAAGAGGATTGAAGCAGCGAGAGCCCGGGAGGTGGATGGGGAAGAGCCCCAGGTACACGTGGCGTGTGAATTAACTGCCAGCTCCTCTGGGAGAAGGAGGCGGCAGCTGGGCGGTAGGTTGCAGACGTGGAGCCGAGTAGGTTTTGAAACCCAGGAGGTGAGTTTTGTGGGCTGGCTTTGGGAGCGAGGGGCCTGGGCAGGGGAAGCGCTGTCCTGTCCCTTCGGTTTGGCTCAGCTGCTGCAGAGCACAGGACCCCCGGAGAGGACCGGCTGCGGCAGAGCTGCGAGAGCAGCTTCCGTGGTCGGCTCCTCGCTCGTCTGCTGGCAGAGTTCAGGGCCACGGCGTTGGATGCTCCTGAAGGCTGTTGATCTGCGGTGGCCATAGACAAACTAAAGAAGCAACAAATAGCTGAGGGTTTATCTTAGTTTATCTAGGAGGTTGAGGAGTTGTACCTTGAATAAATGAACCAGCAAAGCAAGTCATAACTCCAAAATGGCATTGGACGTTCTGCTGTAGTGGAGAAATCTGTGGTTTGTCCCCTGCTTCGGAGGAGCACAGGCGTTCCTTGATCGGAAAGGTCGGCCCTCATCAGTGCTGCTGTGCCAGTCACGTTCCCGACATCTGCAGAAAGAGGGAAATGTTGCACTTGTTCCGCCGTTTCTAGAAAAGTCTTCTGGCATGCTTTCAGCCCGGCTTCTTTGAAGAGTGCTGGGCTCTCTTCTGTCATCGCCTTAAACCTCTCCCGTGTTGGGGCATTCGATGGCTCCTGCAGTTCCCACTCTGCTGGCGTGCATCTCCTGTGGCGTGGGTGCACGTGGGGAGTTGCCTGTGCGGGGGGTGCGTAGCCAGGCGCACCCTCCTGAAGGTTTGAGCTTTTATTCTGGGAATCCAAATATAGTTCCATGTGATCAAGTGCTCACGAAGAAATCAAGTAATCCATACTTGGGAGAAGTCCAGGGCTTAAAATTCCTAACAGCCTTGTTCCCGGGCTCTGCAGCATGTGCTGCGCTGAATACGTTTTGAGAGTCAAGGTCTTTGCTTCTGATGGTTTAATTTGGACAATGAGTATCACTTAATAGTAGCATTTTATTACATTCGTTTCACTCTTACTTTTCAAAGAATTCTTCTGATGCATTCAAGCTCCTGCCCTTTGGATGCTAATGGACTTCTGCTGAGATTTTGTTTTTGTTATTACGTAGCACCAGGGCTTCCATTTGCAGGGGCTTGGTATGAAGAATGCTCTGCCCTGAGACAATGCCGCCATTCACGGGCCCTGATACAATGGGGGTGGAACAGTTATGATGTAAATTAGTATGCAAAGCCCCATCCTAATCAATGCGTTTTGCTCGGTGTCTGTGCGCTGCCTGTACCGCTCCCTCAAAGTGCTGAGTTGTTCCTTCTGCACAGCCAGCCCGTCCTGCACATTTCGGTGCTCAAATAAATGTGTTCCTGAATCAGTTTTTTAGAAAGCAAGAAAAAAACTCCCAGTTCACATCTTAGTGAGAGTGGAGCATCTGCAAAAATCGTGGTAGATGGAGACCAGCTCTATGTGATGTCCACAGCTGGTTTTCCCCGTCCTTTTTGAAGTAAAACCCGCTACAAATAGCGGTCGGTCCTTGCCTCCTCCATCTGTGCAGACGGCTGAAGCAGAGGGACAGCGCAGTACTGGCTGATGGGGCGAGCAAAAGGTGCTCCCCCGAGACGAGCCCGGCTCTCCACCCCGGCACTGCACAGTACCGGTGCCTTGATGTGCGGTATCGCTCATCTTCCGAAGAGCTGCAGGTAAGCATTAACCTGCAGCAGATTATTTTTGCAACCTTTCATATATTCTTTTAGTCCCTGCATGTTGTCCCTCGTTACTGACAGCCACAAACACCTTAGCAGCTACATGACAGATGTTTTGTTCGATGGAGTGGTAACGGCGCTGTTTTGTCCCAGCCTGGAGTTAAGAATGGCTTTTAAATGCACTTCTGGTAATAGTTGTGGAATGTAAAATGTAAGAGAATAAGTGGTTCTTTGGACTGACCTGCAGAAATCCAGCAGGCTGAAACATTAACTTTCCTGTTCTATAACCAACACAGAAATTGAGCCTGAGCAGGGGAAAGCCTGGAGGAGGATCTGGCGAGGGGTGGGGAGAGGGAATCACCCCCAGGGCCAGACCGAGGTGGCTCAGGGAGAAGCAGAAAGGTCAGGATCCTTCAGGGTCCGCATCCGCGTGTGTGCTCCCCGTCGTTTTCTGAGTGTCGCGGTGCTCTCATCGCCCCAAGCCAGCTCACAAACCTGCCCGCTCAACAAATCGTTGCCGTTCAACGATAGCCGGGCCCTGAGAGAGTGCTTTGGCTGGCGTTTCTGCATTGCTGTAGCAGGGCAACATTGCACGTTAGAGGAATTTGCAGAAGCTTGTACCAGAGGAGCTGTAAGCAGAGGCTGTGCATGAAGTAAGCATAAAATCCCAGAATTTATAGCAACCTTTGCAAAGTGTCATCATCGAGAGCCTGGAACAAAGCTCTGATGCGCTGGGAAATATCTGTATCTTTTATGAAAGCAGTGTATGGTTCTCCATTTGTTCCTTTGATAACACCTTTTGATCTAATGCCAGAGTAAATTAATCCATCACAAAGTGGGGAACAGAAGCTCACATAAATCCTTGCAGAAATAGGGGAAAACGGCTAATGGGGGAGCATCTTCTGCATGGCTCTAGCCAGGCAGAATCGGTTTGTTCGTCCGAAGGTTAAGCCTGCGATCCGGAGGAGGATACCAGATCCGTTTAATTCACTGTCATTCACGCTAATAGAGCGCCAACGTAGCCACGCTTTGCTGTGACTCCAACACCAAAATATCCCGTATATCCCAATATCACGGGATGTGCTGGGTGCACGGCGTAGGCGCAGCCTAGGAGTCCTGCACGGGCTCAGAGCGGTGGCAAAGCACTGCCCCTCTTACCGGGGTCAGTTCCTGCGCAGCCCCGGTGCATCCCGGCACAGCGTGGCACCCGGCGCTGCAGCGTGGCACTTGTATCTCATGCAATATCCCGGTGCCGCGGGAGCTGCCGGCGTGCCCGTCGGCCGTGGTGCCAGCTCCCGCAGCGCAGGGCAGGCACGTGGGCGCTGTGTGCGGCAGCTCCGGTCCTGTGGGATGTGTTAGTTGAGGCCGGGCACTACATGGAAACAGCTCTCCTCTTTCTGTGTCAGAACCGGCTCTGGAGCAGCATGGCCGCGCTGGTGCAGCACCGCACCCCGGCTACCAGCCCTGAGCTGGCTCGCCTCTGCGCCACGGATAATCTGGCCACGGAGACCTGGGAGCCGGTGGCATTAGTGAATCTCTGGGCCCGAAAAGTGCGGAGGTTGCGGGAACAACCTGGTAGTGCCCAGAGCATCTGCTGGAGAGGGCCGGGGGGTGAAGTGAGGGGCGCCGGAGGCGGCTGAGATGTACTATTGCTTGCAAAAAAATACCGAGGTCGGGAAACGCACGGTTTGTCCTTACACCCTGTGATTGGTACCTGAAGTAAACAATTCTGCTTTGTGTTGCAAAAGCCATTTTTAATCTCTCTCAATCTCAGTCATGAGGCTCGAAGGTGAAAGGGTTTATAGAGACCGAAATGAATCGGGCCCGTCCCCTTTGGCACTGGGAGGCGGTCACCGAGCGATGCAGTCCTGGAATAGCTGGACCATGTGATCCGACGTGCCGGGAGGCCGCTCCGCTGCCCGGGATGGCCTCGGGAAAGGTCTGAAATGCAGCGGGCCCGTGGCTGGGACAGGAGGCTCCAGAGGTCCGTCTCTGGTGGCCCCGGTACAGAGCAGCAGCCAGCGGTGGAGGAGCACTGGCCGGGTTTGTCAGCCAGTGCCATTTAAGCCAGCTGTAGCTGATGTCTGGCCTTAAGGAGCCTTGTCACTCGTGCTATTTTCTGCGAAGGCTTGTTTGACCTCTGCCAAGTGACAAATTAGCCAGGCAGCGTGGGTTGGAGACCTGGCCCTCGAGTCCCACCACACTGAGCTGCCTGGGAGTACGAGAGGGTCTCGGAGCTGTGTCGAGGTGGTGCTGGCGCGTGCCGTCACCATCCTGCCTCTCCAGCTGCCGAGAAAAACAAGTCCAGGAGCTGACACAGTTCAGAGGAACTCCACTGCAGAGGGATTTTCAACCCAGGCAGGCTCTGCGATTCAGCTCAGGGCACGGCCCCGAAAATGATTGCACTTGGTGGAACGAGATGGCAAATGGTAGGGGAAGCAAAGGCGGCTTCAGCCAGCGGTTCTGACAAAAGCAGCGCTCGGCAAGCGAAGCCGTGAGTGCCCACTGCGGCACGGGGCTGAGTCAATCAAGGCAGGCAGCGGTAACGGCGATTTCGGTCACCCAAATGCCTATTGATCCGGCGTTGATTCAGGATGCAGTTTAGGGAACTGCTGCTGGACCCTAGCAGGGGCTTTCTGTTCTGGCTGCGACGCAGGCGGCCGCCCCTCGCTGCCGGCTGCGCTGTGGTGTGCAGGCACGTTGGAGGGAAACCGGGCTGGCAGCAGAACTGGACGTCAAAAATTACATAAATGTTTTAAAGTTGGATAAATTCCTTGATCTACTTGGTAGTGAGCAGTTACATCGGAATGGCCGATGGAGAGCGGGAAGAAGCCATAGCGATGTTTCATGAAAAACAGTCTAAACCACTATTTCACTGGAAAGCAGATAATTGTTAAGAAAATAGGATAGGAGGTCATTAGAAAGGCTGAAAAGCGTATTGAAAACTTGCAGCATTGCTGTAGGAATTGAGTATCACAGTATCACAGCAGGGACTCGGTGGAAGCGCAGAGCAGGGGACACGGGGCTGGAGGAGGCGATGAATGAGAGGTGGCTTGGGACGCGTCCTCATCTCAGGTGAATAAGTAAATAATGTGGGTCTGACCTTTGCTAGGCGTCGTGATACTGTTTGCAGCCTGTGCTCTTGTGTGATGGCCCACTCACCATGGTCGGCAAGCTTAACTCTGCAGTAAAATTAGTTTTCTAAAGTTTTTAAGGCTTCTTAATGGACATAGATTTACAGGGCAGCCAGAGGTGAGTAGTGGAGAAAGCATGACAACACTTCTTTTTTTGCTGTTTTTTTTCCTGTAATAGTATGGGAGAATTTAGCACTGGAAACAATGTAAAGCCTATGGAACTCAGGACCAGAAGATTTCAGAGTAGCGAAGTGTTTCAGGGTTTGCTAAAACAAATAAATAATACCACTGTTTATAAAACATGGCCAGGTAATTTCTACACAGCTGTCCTTCCGAACCGGAGCCTGCCCTGACCGCTCGGGAAGGACCTGCACTTCAGAGCATGTTGGGGGCTAGTTACCCTTCGAGTTTTCCTTGCCGTTCGTCTCCTGGACTTTGTGGAAGTGTTTCCCTTGCTGTCGTTGCACAGAAGGTGGGTTTGGGGGGAGCGCCAGTCAATGAAGCCCCCCCGTGTGCTGCAGGCCAGGCTGTGGGAGCTGCTGGGAATGGGCAGGGCTGGAGATGTTTCCCTGCTCCGGCAGCTCGGTCTCCGATGGCTCTGAGCACGCCTACCCCAGCTGATTAGCTGCTGCAGCGCAGCAATTCGGTGCGATCGGGGTAGAGATAGACTTTACCCGTACAGTACTGAGGTGTTAACATTTTCCCTTGAATTTTACATAAATTGCTTCATATGCAGGCTTGGTTGTGACTCACACCCTTAGGCTGATGGCAGCAGCAGCGTGTTTAACTTGCACTAAAATGAGGACAAAACTCAGCTTAAGCACGTGCTAAAGATGCAAAAGAATAAGGATGGGAGAGAAAACCAGCCGGGTGAAGTGCCCCGATCCAGCGACTCTGGTCCATCCAGCATGGCTGCGGCAAGCCAGCTGGGAGAGGAGAGCCTGCTTCCAGCTCCGGACCCGCGGCGTTCCCTGCACACACACGCGCTTATGGACGATATGTTATGGCCCATCAGAACTAGAAACAGGTGCTTTCTAACATTAGAAAGTCAGAAAATTGCCCTCTTTATGGCATAAGGGTCTTGTTCTCTCTGCTCTGCGAAGTGTTTAGTGTGCCTTTAAAATGGAAGAGAGTGGAAATGGTACTGTGGATTGTCTTTGATTCCACAGTGGCTTAGACTATGGAAAACTGTACTGCTGATTTAAAAAGAAAAAAAGGTGTGGGGGGAAGCAAGCTGGATTAAACGTGCTGGTTAGAGCTGTTCTTGTAAAACCGTGTGGCCACTTATGGGTCCGGTGGGGTGGGGATGTGCAGAGCGGTAATGGGAAATCTGCTTCGGGAGGTCTGGGGGGAGAGGGAGAGGGGAGAAAATAAAACGCAAACCCAGAAAGCTAATGCCAAAGGAACGGGTGACTTGACTTCAAATCCTTGCACTTCTATTTAACTTAGTGAAAATAGGTTGTGACAGTGTATGGGCCATGCAGAAACAGCTTGGAAATAGAGGGGGACATGAAAATACCTTTGGATTCGGTCAATGGAGACCTCTGCCCGTATAGATGGGCAGCGAGATACGGTGATGTGATACAAGTGGAGCATACAGGTCCCATACGAAGGGAGCACGTGGGTCCCACGTTGAGCCGCCGCTTCTCCTCGCTCCTTAGTGGTCTCTGGTGGGGCGGGAGGAGGAGGAAGGCTGGGGAAGCCCTTGAAGGTCACTGCGCTCCCGAGCTGTTCAGGGTAATCTGACTTGCAGAGCAGCGCACCAAGCCCCTTAGCCGTTAGAAGAACATGAAAGAATTTTCTGTGCGGATCTATTTATATTGATATTCTCAAAACCATGGCGAGTAAAAAGCTTTTGGAACCGCTGGGGAGTTCATTTCAAGTATTGTAAGATATGCAGCCTGCTCTTTCCTTCCAAAAATAATACAAGGGAAGGGAGGGCTGGAGCATACGGACTGACGTGCCTTGGTGAGCGGCCTCTCCGGCAGCACCGAGCAGCCTGGCAGGGAGGGAGGCTGTGCCGGGGCACAGGGCAGAAGAGCCCGTCTCGGGCTTGCGGCTGCGGCGTGTATCTGTGCTCCCAGGGTCGGGCTGCTCCGACCCGAAGCTGCGTCTGCAGGGAGCTGAACGCTCCTGCAGGAGCAGGTTTGTACAGGAACCGCGTCCAGACCGGGCTCTGACTAATTTGGTTCGAACCCTGGCACTGGCAGGGCGTGCGTGCGTGCAGGCACTTCACGCTGATGCCAGGCAGGCTTTTATAAACGTGGTTATGTTAGCTACTTCGAAAAACATCTCGGCTTATTGCTGTGAGGTTCCTTACAAAACAATGCTCACACAACAGTCTTTTTAAAGTGAAAATTGAGCTGCTGCAGCAACCAGTGCATCCTGAAATCCCTGACAACTGCCTTGTAAAGTAATCTTAAAGCCTATCTGTCTTGACAGTGCCTCTTAATGGCTTACTAATAATGCTTTAAGATTTGCTGGAGCTCTGCCACAGCCCTGCTCTAGGTTTGTAGTGCTCTGCTATGCTCTCCTCCAAGCTGAGATCCCCTCAGTTTTCCACGATGAAGCTGAATCCCCCCAAACTGGGCACCTGGGAAGGTATTTTCCAAGCGCCCTGTTGCGGGGCGGCAGCCGGAGCGGGCAGGGAGGGATCTCCTCGGCTCCTGGCAAAGGAGCTGTGCATGGTGCGGTGTTCAGGAGTGCTTTCTGTTGTGGTAGAGCCGTGGGTTCCTTATCATCTGTAGCCATTTTGTCATGGGCGACACAGGAGCTACTGGGATTTCTAAGAATTCAGGTAATTGCATGAATTCCACAAGCAAAAAATTCCAGCTCCATAAACACATATTTGGCTATGGCGTGGGTTTTGTGCCTTTCGGTGTGGGGAAGGGTTCGTGTAATCCAGATTTACAGCGCTGGATTAAATTACTGTGTGCTGCACGGTATTAAATCTCAGGTTTTGCTCTCCTGTGCGCGCGTGTGTGGGGATTACTGGTGCAGACCAGCATCGCTGCTAAGCTGAAGGATGTTTTTAATCTAAAGTAAAATAGCAACCAGAATGCTCAGTGCATACCTGGGCTTTAGTCATCGCCAAAGAAGGTTTCGTGTACAATCCTGACAGCTCTGCCGAAGGGGTGGGTGCCTGCAGAGCGTTTCCGGGGGGAAGAGACGTCGAAGCAAAAGCAAATGGAAGCGAAGAGCCTTGCTGGTGAAATGTTCGAATGGTCGGTTTTACTTGGTAAACGTTTGGGAGAATGTGTAGGTTCAGCCAAGCAAATGAAGAATCCTTGGGCTAAACAGGGAACAAAATGCAGCATAAGGCTGGGTTTTATATTTTAAAAGTACTGATGTGCTGTATGCTCTAGCAAACAGGCAAGCGCATGGCTCTCCTCTCTGGCCAGTCCTTCCTCCCGCTCCCCTGGGGTTAACTTATGCCGTGTTAATAATTACTAGAATGTACTTTCGGGCAGGTTATTTGTTTTCCCTCCTCATGATGTGCAAGAGCGGATAATGAAATTAATTTGCACACTTTGTGAGTTTGCAAAGCTGGCTTCAGCCACGTTGCCACGATACTGTGCGGGTGCCGGCGGCTCCCAGGGCCGGTGTTTGCACAGCCGGGGCAGCGGGCTGCTATCGTGGGTAAACAGAGCTGGGATGGGGAGATGGGATGTACCCAGCCATGAGAAATGCTCTCTCCAAAGCCAGCACGGAGCGTGCGGGCTGTAAAACCCCTTTTCCGATGCAGAGCGCGGAACTGCTGATGCCAATCAGTTAAGCAGGTAAACAGCCAAACGAAGCCCTGAAATTCCAGCGTTGCTCCTGCAGATTGTGGAGCTCGCGACACCGCCGCTCGGGCAGCCGAGGAGCCCGCTGGTGAATTCAGGTGTCACATTATACCCTTGTCTTGAAGTAACGAGTCCCGTATCCTCCAGCTCGAGGTTTGTGGTACGCAAAGCACGGTGTTTTCTGGGAGCGCTGGGCAGTGGTCCCCAGAGCTGGCCGGGCTCTGCAGGGCTGTTTTCGGTTAGGAGCTTGCTGGTAAGGCTGCGTGGTCCGCGGGAAGCTCTGGGGAGGTGGCAGGGCTTCGCCGTGCAGAGGGTGGGAACTGCAGCTCTCGGTGTTTTCCGTCTCCCTTGCCATTGTGTTTGGCTGGGGGGTAAAAGCAGTTTGCAGGCGTAGACCTGGTTGAGCCATTTTCTGCACCCTAATTCACTGCATGGTTACGTGCTGTAAAGGACCGAGCCAAGAGCACGAAGCACCAAGACTGTCAAAACCTGACACTCCTGTCCTGCTCTGGAGGCCTCCCGGGGCCGAGCCCTCCGCCCGTGTCCTGGCGAGCCTCCGCCTCCCGGCGCGGGGGGGAGCGGGCTCGGCGTGGCTGCGTGCCGGGCTGGGTACCACCGTGCAACCCAGGGGTGCAACCCGGCTTGTGAGGTTTATTCCTCGGATCACGGAGGCAGAAGCTGGTTGTGCTCACCTCTCGAGGCTGTCATTCCCAGGCGGTGTGGTGCTTGGTGCAGTGCTACTGGGAGGCCCAAAAATGTCTCCTTTGCCTGCTGTGACCCTGATGAGAGCACGTGTGCGATCTGCCAGGTGCCAGCCACGACAGCCTGGCGCAGGCCTGGGGGACCAGGTATAAATAGTACCACTCCGGTTGTACCGTTCCTACCTGTATCCTAATGATTTACGCTCCAGGGCTTGGCTCCGCGGGTCCCTTACTGTGTTATTCTGATCTATCTGCAGACTGGCTTCGGGCTGCTCTTCAGCCAGAGACTACCTTTCACTTGTGGCTTCTCTTTTTCCCCTCTGGGGTCAATAAGCCTGACTTTGAAGCCTCCCTTCTCCAAATTTTGCTACCGAGTGTCATGTTGTCAGATTGGGCTCCTCAGCCTGGGGGAGGCAGGCGAACCCGAGCACGCAGCTGGGAGACAGACCTTTCTTTTTTAAGGAAGACAAGGAGGCGGCAGAGAATCTGTTTTTTTCCCCCCCAACTTGCCACACATATGTTTTGTCTGAACGTTGCCTTTTTGAAGATGCTCGGGCTCCTGGGCGAGCCGCGGTGGGGATGTGCCGTGGGACAGGGACATCTGCAGAGCCTCACGCTTCCCGACACGGCACGTGTCTGGTCAGCTGCCGAAACGCAGCTCCAGATATTCTTAACTTGGCTCGGTTTCCAGCGAACGTTTAAGCGGTAGCTTTGTGACAAATTGTCTTACAAGAGGCCTCGTGTACACGTAACTTAATTAGGCCCAAAGTCAGGAGGGGCTCTCAGGTTTTATTTGAAGGGTGGGGGCCCCTGTACTTGTGGAAACGATCTGTTAAAGCAGGCCCAGTTTTACAGCTTTCCATCACTCCTGCTCTGATGACACGTTCAACGATAGCTTTGTAGAGAAAATTGAATTTCCCCTAGACAAGAATATACTCGTTTTGGTAAATGCATTCCTATGTCTTTATAGACAATAGATCACCTTGGAAAGCACTGTAATTTGAGAGATGGAGATGGAGGAAGAGGAGAGGAGGGCTGCAGGTTTGTGGAGAATTAACCTTGATTTGATTCCTGGCAAACCAGCAGCAGGACTGTGTTGTGCCCAAACCTTTCCTGCCGTCCCCTGGAAGAGGATGGCCACTTTGTTCTTACGTGTTCGTGGCCGGGGTCCTTGGCAGCGCGCTGAGCCAGGCGTGAGCCTCCTGGCGTCGGCACAGCCGCGGGCAGGGACCCTGCCGGCACCTGCGGCAGCGGAGGCACCGCTTGCTGAACCAGGAACGGGAAAACCAGATGGGGAATTTGGCTTCTGAAACAAGATGAGCAGAAGTGACGAAGGTAGCGGGCAAGGTGCTTCTCCCCGTATGCCTGGCAGCCCGTGATGGAGGGCATGTGGTTTGCTTGGAGTAACTCACGCTTCATTTTTTTCTGCGTTGGCTGCGGCACGCAGAGCCCCACAGAAGCCACAGCAAGCTTTTTTCCTGTCGTACAGCTTGTTAAATAGCAGCGTGGCGGTGGTCTGTCGTCAGCAGACGCACAGCTACAGATGGAGCTCTGCTTCCAGCTCGGGCTGAAATAATCTGGGAAATCCACTGTTCTTATCAGCGGCCTGGGGCTCGGGGAGCCACGGCGTCTTTTTAAGCAGCACGAAAAGCGTGGTGACAGTTTTGCTGGGAGGGGGAGCGGCGGTGGCTGGGAGGAAGCATTAGCAGTTCAAAACTGTGCGCGGAGCCAGCTCCGAGAGCAGCGCCGTGTGTGTGGCTGCCGTGCGGCCCAGAAATGTGCGCAGCAGACCTTCCGCACCGCTCGCCCCCTTCCCTCCCTGCCTGCGCCGCGACCCAGACCTTTGAAACCGGCAGAAGCCTTCCCCCTCCGTAGCCCGGTTGTTGTCCAGCGTTGGCTTCGTGCCATGCTTGCTCCGTGATGTGTGGTGAGAGAGGCTTCCCTGTCTGAGTGCTGCCCTGGCAGAAAACTGAAACTTTACATGGCCTAGACTTTTTTTCCTCCCACCCCAAGTTCCTTTCACGCTTACAGACTTCCCAGTTTAATGTCAGCTATAAATCAATCTTTTCCATACCTTGAGGGAGACTATCACGAGTTTGGTGTTCTGCTGGGAGTACAGTGGGTTTGCAGCTGTGATGCATTGTCCTGCACTGGGTTTTGGTGGTGGCGGTGGATTTGGCTGCCGCACCTCGTGGCGGCCAGCAACGCCTGCAAGTGCTGAAGGTGGGAGATGTCTGCTTACGGCCCCAGGCTTGGTACCGGAGAAGGAAACTCCTTTGGAGCAGAAGCTAGCTTAGGTGCCTTGGATATTCTCGGGATGTGGATCTCCTGCCACGGTGCTTTGGGGTTTAGGAGGCCAGTTTTCCAAAGTGCAGTGTCAGAAGTCCCACGCATGAAGCCTGTGCGGTGTCCTGGCACTGTCACTTGGAGGGGGCCTCCAGGTCACCTGCTGCACCTCTCTGCTCGAAGGCAGGTTCTTGCCAGCACTCGGTCAGGGGGTATCATCCTTCCTGTGTGTTTCTAGTGTTGGGGGGTGAACAAAACTTAGAGCGATGTGCTAACGGAAGGTTTGGAAGGCTAGCGTGGCACTGCTAACGTGAGCCCTGTATAACAGAAGTCTTCTGGTTAGTTCAGAAAATCAGAGCATCCAAGCTTCCCCTGTTTTCCCTTCTCTGCTGGAATGATGCTTGGTGGTTCTGCGTTTTTCTGGTTTTGTGGATTTTTTTTTTTTTTTTTTAATCTCCATCTCTGTTCAGTTCCTGCCCTGTCATTTAAAAGCTGCCAGTAGTATGGCAAACAAATACCAGTTTTGCTGCAAAGTGGTTTGTATACAGGTAAAACATCGGTCTCGAACCCACTGGCCTCAGTTGAAAAGGAGAGAGAGGCAGATGGCCAAAATGAAACTCCTGGGCTTGCAGACCCCAAATAAGAGTCAATCAGTGAGGTTCTGTGTTTGCTTTTTCCCCAAAGCCTGATGCCTTCAGGGCCCCTGCCTGGAAAGTGGTGATGTGTGAGGTTTGTTCTGTCGCCTAGTACTTGCTCCTGAATTCACCAAAATATTCCTGCGGTTCCCACGCTTGGAGGAGGCTTTGCGTGTTTGCAGTGGGCACGAGGATGCTGGGACGGGGAGAGGGAAACGGAGAAGAATTGTGCAAGAACGGGGAGGAAGAGAAATGTTTTGCTGAGATTACCATGGTCTTTCACGCTCACAGCTGGGAGAAGATGTTACTTGGCTGTTGCGACATCGTGGACATCCCAGAGCGTTTGTTCAAATCCGCCAAGGCTCGAGCAGGCTTTTCCTTAGGGAGTAGCTGGCGTGGGCGCAGCCCGCGCTGCGTGAGGCTGGTCGTAGCAGACCTCCGAGCCGAGGGTCTCGTCGACTTGAAGGATCCTGCTGCAATGGCCGTGGCACGTTTTGCAAAATATTTTTGGTTTCTTTCTTTCTCATGTAATTAACGTGCTTGGTCATCGGCTCCTCTCGGGTTTAAGGGCTTAAGTCATGTAGGTTTCTTTGTAGTAAAAGCTGCTCTTTGTCTTAGACTTTTACATAATGAAGCATGTAACGTGGAAAATTGGACAGGACTGGAGCAAAAGTCTCGTTTGGGGTTTTACTGCGGTGTGTACGTACGTGATATATGTGTGTTTGTCTGTGCATGTGTGTGCATGTACATATGTATATACAGAGATATACACTAGGAATATGTAGTATTTATTTAATTAAAGTAGCCCAAACTCGCAGGAGCGGGTCTCAGTTCGCTGGTAAAATCTGCCTGCTGTGCCCCGGCCCAGCTGCGTTAACGTCAGTGCGGAAACGGAGCTCCCGGAGGCGAACAAGGCACAAAGTTATTGGTGATACAGCCACGTAACGGAGGCGCCTGTGCTAATTTAGATGGCTGAAAATAAAGCACAAACACATTCTGCTTTCTGTTACCTTCCTGAGCCTTCCCTTTCTGCAGCTAAGCAGCAGATGGGGCTTGCAGGAGCCGACACGAGCTTTCTGTAGGGATGGTGTTCACCCCGCTGCCTCCCCTTGGGACAAGTCACAAGTGCCAGGAATGGGAAGATGGAAGGTGTGCGGGTAGGGAGCACGGAGGAGCCTCAGCCCGGCCGAGGACGGAGCGGAGGGTGCCAGCAGACCCTGCCAGCCTCTCGCGCCTGGGTCCCCGGGCTGCCGCCGGGACGGTGGGGTAGGTGACGCAGCTTGCTGCCAGGGCACCGTCAGTCGCTGCCGCTTCATCTGTTGCCCTTTCGTTCACTGCGATTTAGTCGGCATCAAACCAAGGACAGGGATGGTCAGGAACTGTCTGTGCTAACGTGTTTCTCCGTCTTTAAAATCAGGCCCAGCTCGGTTTTGGGGCTTGGCTGATGCTCATGAACCCCGCGAGCTGCACTTCAGCAGAGCAAACCGCAGCGAGCCACAGCCGTAGCTCCCTGCTGGGCACAGGGGGGCCCAGAGCCCAGCTCCCCAAACCGTCCTGGGAATGGAGCGGATTCTGCAGATTTGTTCAAACTTTGCCAGAATAACGCAGCCCCGGGGAGTCCCCAACTTTCCCCGCTGGTGGGACCTTCAGGACAGGCTCTCAGCACGTTGCGTGAGCCATGCGTGCCACGGAGGCTCGCCCTGCTTGCATCCTGGTGAGCTGCGGGTAAAGGCTTCGCACTCCTCATACCTCTCAGCAGATGCGTTTCTTTCCTGTTTTCTGTGCGCAGATAGTTTTGGGGTGCATTTTTTCCTCTCAAACGCATGTGACATGCAATCCACTGTGCAGTCTGCTTAAAGTTGACGTTGCCGATCGCTCTGTAGGTGCACAGTATTGCTTTGTGTAAGTCCTTGGGATGTACTTAATTAGGGAAATATTTTTCCTCCCGTATGCAGCAGCAGTGGGAATATCCGAGTGGACTTCATCACTGTTTTGAGGAGGTTGATGGGCAAGAAGTCTGGTAGATGATTGTGTTGGCAGACGTGGTTGCAGCTCTTCCCTGATTGAGGCCTGATGGGTTTCTGCGCGAAGCGGAGAGGAGGTGGGCGAAGTGCGGAGTCCTCCCTCTCTGGCAGGTTTTGGGCTGAGCCGGTGATCCAGAGCCATCCCACAATTGCACCGAGAGGACAGCGGTGTCGTAATTGGCTCTGCCACTCTGACTAATGGTGGTGCGGCAGGGCCGTACGCTGCTCCAGCCTTCCTGTAACATGCCGGCCGCTCCAAAGGTTTCCTCATCGCAGCTGATCCCGCTCCCAGACCGCAGCTCGGAGAACTGACTGAAACAACAGTTTTGTAACCTTGGCCAGAAACCAGATAATCAGCGGCATCCAGAAATGTAGCAATCAAGAGGCAGCTGCATATAGATAATTGAGGGAAGGGTTTGTGGGAAAAACTGCTCCCAGAGAAACCACACAGGCAGAGTGGTTGCTCGTGGTTTCAGGGTACTGTCAGGGCTCGCTTTTATTTCAGACTTCGTGTATCCCGAGAATGGTCCCAGCTGGAGTATTCTGAATCACAGGGTAGTTGGGCAGAAATTTCCAAATATAATCTTGTTAAATAGTAACACTTAGTGTAATAGAAAAACTGAAGCGTTGTCATAATTTGAGACCATTGCCTGGTCTTCAGATGCTGGGGCAGGAAATGACACTCGCAGGTTGCATGTGTAGGGGGTTGTGGTTTGAATTTAACCCGTTAGCAGGGATGGTTTCGTGTCGAGAGTCATCGCCGGAGAACCGTTGAGGAGTTGGACTTTCACGGTGCCCGGTGAGGTCTTGAGCATCATCTTGACCCCGGTCCCTGAAGACGTGGGTGCACGTCCACGTGCACGAACCACTGGGCAGGCTGAGCTTCTCCGTCGCGTTATTTTCTGCAGGTCCTAACAAACACTGGGAAGGGGCATCTGTTTCCCAAATGTTTGAAATGCTAATAGCTGCCTTAATTCATGTTACTAAGTCGACTTGGCTGACGTGTATTTGAGAAAGCAAGCCAGCCTTGCCTGAGCCCCATGCAAATACATCCAGATGTGAGTAGTTACAGGCGTATCAGGAGGTCAGGAAGCACTGTGGGTTAAGGCGAAATAAATATTTGTGAAAGGCAGAAGAAAGGGCGGTTATTGTGTGGACCAGGTACTGATTTTGAGAACAGGAGAGGAGAAGCCATGCAAAGAGGTGAAGAAAGACATTTCATCTATAAGAAGTCCTGATAAAGAGCGACATCCGCCTTCAAAAGCCAGGAACGAAAAGATAGCAGGTTCCCCAGGGTAAAGAAAGAAGATGTTGAGTTGAAGGTGAGGGCATGACGGAGCTGTGAAAATGGGGTAACCCCAGATGGGACAGCAGGCAAGCGTGCTTTCCAACCGGCTGCCTTCAGAAATGCAAGGATCTCTCGATTTTTATTTTTTTTTTTTTTTCCCTTGTTTTGGTAATGGCTGTAAGAATGAGCACCTCGTGCTGCAGTATCTTCCTAGTGGCTAATCTCCGTGATTGCCCACTGTACGGCTGCTGAATGAAACGCACCTGTGTTTGCACTGCAGGCCTCCCGCTGCTCTTGGGCTTACCTACCCGGGGTGGAAAAAGGTGGACTTTACTCTTCCGGAGCTGAGCTGGAGCAGAAAGAACAATTGTTCCTTGTTCCCCAAAGTGCACGTCCCGCCGGTGCGCACAGGCAGTTTTAGGTACCGATCATGAGTTGTGGAGGCCTAACAGGTAAAGGAAAAGCTGGCGAAGAGCAGGTCTTTGATGCTGGGAGCGTGTCGGTGAAACGGCGCTGAACAGGATGCACATGGGCAGTGCTGGGCTGAAGGTGCGACGGTGGCTTTTTTGAACATGCAGCCTGTTAGGGACGCGGACCCCAATTTTAGCGTGGACTCAGCAGGTGCCACCGCACTGCACCGCTCAGAGATGGTCTTTGCTGGGGTGACAAGCATCTCAGTGACGGTATCAGCAGGGTGATGGAGAAGGCCACGACTCCACACGTCGAAAGACCTCAACTCTTGTTTTTCTCCCCACGCTTTCCAGTGCTAAGGGTGGGGGGATCAAAGTTTGGATGTGATCTATGTGAGTCGTTATTTTAAGGCAATTTTTAAAGATTTGAGGACACCTGTTTTTCTGGGACAGAGTCCTCAAAAGGAGCCTGAGGTTTTAAAATTTTCCTGTTTCGAGGGGGCTTGTTCATATTCCAACCTTTTCAGACCAAACAAATGTGTTGGATTTGTACAAATAACGTCTGCGCCTCTAATTGCCATCCTTGCATTTGAGTTTTTTTGTAACGGGTAAGAGCCTCCAGCCAGCTTTCTTCTTATTGTCTGGCATTTAAAGAAGTCTGCACAATCTTTTTTACTCCAAGCTGGCAGGGTACAGGCAGGCTTCAATGCACAGATCTTGGGCATGAGCTAATTTGTTGTGGCTTCAGATAGAGATGGCAGGAGCCTGGCTGGTCCGCACGCAGCAGGGCGAGAGAGGCTGTGCAAGCGCCTGGGACGGGCAGCCTGCGGTGCAGGCAGAGCTCGGGAAAGCTGTCGTTCCGCCTTGGATGTACATCTGAAAGCGTTTGAGGACTTCGGTGTCGTTTGCATTTGCTCTTGTGGCAGATAGGGATGTTGCTCGCTGTGCCCGTGAAGGCAGGAGGGGTAGGGATGGGGGGGTTAAATGTACACCGGGTCCGCTGCGCTTGTCAGCGAGGAATCTTCTCTCCTGCCAGGCACGGTGTTGGCGTCAGCTGGCAGGGGCTGAGAGCCGGCTCCGGCCGTGTACATCTGTGCCTGTCCTGATTTGCCCGTCGCCTTCGCTGGGAGCCTGGTCCTGGCTAACAGGCACGACTGGTCTGGTGCTGCCTCCCAGCCAGCCCAACGGGTCCTCCCCCTCCTCCTGCAGCTGGGAGGGACGGATGACCCCCCCTTCCCTTCCCGGCCCTTTTGGGACCGTTGCCTTTTGAGGTCTTCCACAGAAATGTTTGGTCTCAGTGTGTGGCGTCGGCTTGGCATGCCCTGGGTGAAATTAAAAAAAAAAAAAACAAAACACCACATTTTCAACTGGTTGCTCGCCCCAGCAAGGGGAGGGGAGAGGATCGTCATGCGCGGGTGTGTGTGGATGGCCGGGGCCGGCTCTGCAGAGCCCTGCTGTTCCCAGCCAGCCTCGACGGGCACAGCTCCAGCCCTGCTCCCGGTCGTGCTCCCCACAGTCCTGTTTCTCCACCCTCTGGGAGGGTGCTCGGGGGTGCTGGGGGGGCCCTGATATCCTCCTGTCTGCCAGCCCCTGCTGCGGAGGGGGGAAAGCAGCCAGGAGCCCCCCAGCCCAGGCAGGAGCAGGAAGGCCCGCAGGGCTGCCCTCCCCGCCACGCAGGGTGACCGGACTGGGTGTCGCGGCCCTCCCCGCCACGCAGGGTGACCGGACTGGGTGTCGCGGCCCTCCCCGCCACGCAGGGTGACCGGACTGGGTATCGTTTCTGCTTTTCCAGCTTTCTCCCTGCAGGCAAAGTCATGTGTGCGATACTCCGGGGGCTGGGACCACCGTGGCCTTCCCTGCCGGCACCTGGGGCCGCTGGCTGGAGCCGGCCATCCTGAACCGGTGGGAGCTGCCATGTCCAGGCTGGCCGAGTCCCGGTGCAGACTCCCCTTCTCCATAGCCGCTTTCCCAGGGGAGAAGCGTGGGACCCGCGCCCTGCCGGTGCAGGGGGACGCTGCCGGCCAGGCCGAGGGGCTGGCGTGCGCGGGGAAGGCAGCGCGCGCAGCCGGGGCTGGCTGCCGGCCAGAGGTAAACAGCTCCTTTGTTTTCCCAGAGAAGTGCGAGGGATTATATTCTGTTGAGCTCACTCGGTCTCCCACTTCTTATTGTGCGGCAGACATGTAATCATCTAGTTCAAGGAGCTTAGTTAATTGTTTACAAAATAGGAAGGGTGATGATTGTCTCCCGGTAAGGAGGTGAGGTTGAGAGGGATGTCGTGGAAGGGGGGTGGCTTGTCCAGCTCCTACGTTAGGAGGGATTGAAGCCAAATTGTAATTCTACAGCCCGAGATGTGCGACTTTGAAACGCTCCGCCGTCGCTCCCACGAGCTGGGGACAGCTACCTCTTCCAAACCGGGAATTTGTACCTCCCCTCTGACTCTTCTAAAACGTGCTTAAAAATGAAAAGAAGGCTGCGAGCCTTGTTGGTAATTGTTGTGCAAATGCAATACTCCCTCCAAGCTGTTAAACAGGCCAGTGCTCTGTTTACATGGAGAGGCAGCCAGCTTTCCAAGTGTAATGAGTCAGCTAGATGAACAGAAGGGGTGCAGAATTAATCTGGCATCCGTCTGGCCTTTTCTCAGTTAAACAGGTTTTCGAAGCTCCACGTGAATAGGTACCTACCCCGGTTACGAACAGCCACAAAGACATGGGGAGCGGGCAGAATTTTTTCAAGAATAAATTGACAGCGTGCAGGCCATGAAACAGTTTTAGCGAGGCACTGGAAACGACATGGGTTTAATTTTTGGCTGTTCACGGTCGGAAGCGAGAGCGTGCCCTGGTCCCAGCCGCGCCGGTCCCTGTGCTCATGACCGGCGTAACTGAAGCTGCTTGTTTTTAATATCCTTTGCAAAGTGCAAATAAATTTCCATTGCCCGGCATGTCATCTGAATTTCCACTTCTTAGATGTGCAGTGAATATTGAAGTGGATCTGTTCAGGTGGCCAACTCTGCGTCCTCCGCACTGACCCAGTGCTCCTGCGGGCTCCTGCCTCCTCCCAGGTACATGCTCGGGCACTTGCTCATTTCTCCTTTATCTGCACCTTGATGAGCACCAGTAGGCGAAACCGAGGGGAAGAAATTCTTAAACTTTACAAATTGGTTAATGATGGCTGACAGAGTGAGGTTCTTGAGGCTGTAAATGGCTGAAGCTGCTTCTAGAGGAAGCAATTGCAGCGCCTGGGACCCCGTCGATGTGCAGCATCGAGGGGACACCGCACGCTCCGGAGCAGCGCCTTCGGTGGAGCATCACCAGCGCCAGGAGAGCCACGCTGCCGTGAAACGTGACGTCTTGTTAGCCGGTGAACCGCTGGCTGGGTGCGTGGGAGCTCTGAGGCCAGGGGTGCTTGCTCTTGGCTTCGGGTTTTGCGAGCTCCAGGCTCTCTGCCGGCACCAAGCGTGCCCAAGGACGGCTGCGCTGCCTTTTTAAGGTGCTGTTTTCAGTCAGCCCTTCTGGTGCTTGAACTTTGGCACTTGTGCTGGGCTGCAGGCCCTTCAAATGATGAAGAGCAGAAATTCGGAGACGCAGATTTCTGCAGTCGTTCCCTCGCTTAACAGAAGGTTTTCTTTTTTCCATTTTCTCTTTATGGACTTGCTGGGTTGGTATACTGAATTTGCTGCACTTCCCCCCCTGTTTTTGCTTCTCAGCTGCAGTGATGAGGAGGGCTGATCAGCCTGCTCGTGTCTCTTCCAGTTCGGATCCTTTCCTGCTCTCACATCCAAAAGGAAAGGGCTGGGGGCTCCTGGCTGGGGGTCCCAAAACTCAGCATGGCAGCTTGTCCCCACGTCGAGCAGGGGGACGCGAAAAGACCTCAGTCCCCGAAGCCTCCGTTCCTAAACACGGGTAACTGTCCTCCCGTAGCCCAGGCGAAGGAGTTAGGGCAGAGGATTAGCTGCCTTGGAAAGCAGAGTCTCCTGCTGAAAATGCCAGCGCCGGGCTGTCTTAGCACTGTCTGTGCCCGGTGCTTTGGTCTGGGAATTTGTGCTGCTGCAGGGCTGGCATGGGGCCTCTGAATTGCTTTTTTTAAAAAAAAAAAAAAAAAAAACCAAAAACCAACCCAAAGGGCCCTAAAGCCTCTGAAGCATAAATGAAATTTTTTACATTCATTTAAATTATGAAGGGATTTCCAGGGAACTTCTAAAATACAAGGCCGGTGAAAGCACGGCGCTAGTGTTCCTCCAGCCTGCAACCCCCTGTCCTGCCCCGGCCGCCGCAGGTGCAGGGACCCAGCACCCGGTGAGATGGCGCTGGGCTCTCCTGGTGTGCCCGGGACGCGGTTCAAGGTCCACGCTGCTTTGTGCCCCAGCCCCGGGCGGGCAGGAGGGTTTGGCTTCTCTCCTCTCCTCTGTTTCCTTTCTCTCTCCCTGCCCACAGAATTCCCATCTTGTGATGGAGCGCTGCATGACTCTGTTCCTGGATGATTTCCTGCAATTGTAGCTCTGCAGAAACCCGGCCGCTGTTGTAAGAAGTTAATGGGTGCAATGTGTAGTGTTGTCAGGTGGCAATTAGCTGGGGAAAGAGTTTTCAAATGGTGCCTGTTTATGCCGTTTCAGCGTAAGTACAACGAGACCTTTGCTGTAGGGATTGATGTGGGTCACTTCGTGGAGATATACTGTTGCACAGATGCTTTTTAGCCTCTGGTCTCGGGAGAGGAGATTTTTTTGTTCACCTAAAAAGGCCTTGCCTGCCTCGGCTCCAGCCGGTATTTCTGATCCCTGTTGCAGCTCATGCTTCGCTGTATTTCAGATGTCAGTTGTCTTTTCAGCCCTGTAACCAGGCAACCCAAGGCAGGAGCAGGGAGCGCTTTGTTATTCTCCAAATTGTCTTACCTAGGCCAAGGCGCGGCGGCAGCACCGGTGCCGGGGTGAGGAGCCCGTGGCAAACCTCTCTGGGGACGCTGTGCCCCCTTGGCGGTTTCTGGTCTCGTCTCATAGTGGCGACATGTTCAAAAAGCGCGTTTTATACATCAGTTTTGTAATTCAGCCATGTGTGTGTTGCTCCTGCAAGTGTCTGGGAACTCAGCATGACAAACTGGGGGAGCAGGGCTGTCCCTGCTGCAGACACGTACCCGGAGGGTCCATCCCCGTGTCCCTGCACTCTGGATGGAGCTGTAGCTGCGAGAAGCTTTATGTAGGCTTGCGGTGATGCTGTAGATGAAGAACAGAGGGATGTTGCTCTCTGTTTGGGCACGATCCATTTTGGGCTATCCCTTGCACATGAAACAAGTCGTGTCTGCAGCTGCAGGTCCCAGCTTGCTTCCCGTGCGGAAGGTGGCAGAAGCCAGCAGCAGCTTTGCCCGCTCTGGTCTGCGGTGCGCGGCATTTGGAGGTGCTCTGCCATCCTGGTGTTGCCGTTGAAGAGTTCGGTGGGGGTTTATCCCCATGGGAAGTGTCTTGCCTTTTTTCCCCCAGTGGATAGATCCTTTTGAGATGTCTAACTTCTCTTTTCCTCTCTCTAAACAGACGGTTGATGATGAGGCGATGGCAGCATAAATGAAGATCAAGTAAGGAAGGCAGAACGATGCCCAAGGGTGGGTGTTCTAAAACACCACAGCCAGAAGATTTCTCTCTCAGCAACGACATGGTGGAGAAACAAACGGGGAAAAAGGTAGTGTGTTTGGTTTGCTTGCCTTCCTTCAGGGATGCCACCCCTTATGCCCGATGTCTTCAGGCCGTGGCAGTATTTCATGTGGCAGGAGGTTGCTGTGGGCTGTTATCGCTGGAATCTGTGTATTGGCACTCTGCCAGCTGATGGGGTCCGCTTTATTTCTCGGTGGCTGCAATACTTCCTGGGAAGTGCTGCGGCCGCGTAGACCCGACTCGGCCGAGCCATGGCGGGATGCTTTGGAAGATTCTCTTCTGCAAGTACTGTGCATTTTTAAGGCTTTCTGCGGTAAGCTGTGGAAGGACCAAGTAATGCAGTGATCTCGCAAGTACGTGCTGGGCGAGGGAGGAGTTTCTCCTCCTCCTCCTCCTCCACCTCCGACTGTAAATGCTGTGTCTGTGTCAGACTCAGCTGGTCTTGCTTCACCCAGAAGTCTGGGCTCTGAGTGTGGCCTGACCAGGACTCGGTGTGTGAGCTGCTCTGCTGAAATTACTGCTTCTGGGGTTTTATTTGAAGTGTTTAGGTTTTGACTGGGCTTGAGGTGAGGTTACTGAGATGAAATCTGAGTTTAAGGATAACTAAGTTCATACTTCTCCTCTTCGTTCCCAGATTCTCGTTTTGCTGCAGACTTAAGCTCTGCCTCCTCTCATCCGTGTTGTTTTCATCCTTCTCAGTATCGGTAGTTTCCAGTAAATAGTTGTGCAGAAAGCTGCGTACAAATGTTACCTTCAAATAAAAATTAAAAGCTACATCTACTGCATTCTGCCATGGAAACAAATATCATCCGCTTTCCTTTCACCTCCTTGCTCCAGATTCTCAGCATTCCCCCAGGAGTTTCTGCCAGGCCCCAGGAGCTGAAGCTGAGCTTTGCGAGCAACAGCGATGCCGCGTCGCTTGCTCTGTCGCTTCCCCTGCAATCCCACCCGTGTTGGTGATAGTAACTCCTCTTATGATTGAGGTCATGTTATTGACAAAATGAGGAAAGTGACAAATAACCAACACGAAAATCCCAAGCAGAAATTTGGTTATCAAGCGCGCTGGTAGCATCTGCCCCGTTCCCCTTTCTCTGTCTCCGTGCGTGCACAGGTCCGGTTCGGGAGCCGTGCCGAGAGCAGGAGCATTGGCTCTGCACGGGCGCTTTGCTGGGGCACAGCGTGGGGCTTCTAGGAGGGGGACAAAAACTGGGAGCAGGGGTTTGGAGGTGAAACAGCTGCCCTGTTGCATCGGGAAGATGCCAGGGTTTACCCTGGCAAATGAGGCTGAGCCCGGCAGCGCAGGATATGTAAATACGGGGTTTTGTCTGTGCTGTGTAAGAAGCTTAATGTTGGCGCAGGTGCTTTGGGAGGGAGAGGATCAGTTATAATGTGAATCAGCTCCCATTTTATTTCATCCACTCGCAGCAGCTTAAAGGCTGCATGTTATTTACAGAGCAGGTTTGCTGAGCGGCGCTAGGGACGCCGGGAACTGGAGTTATCTCTCGCTGGCTAAATAACTAGGACACAAATAATTTTATACTTCCCATTCGGTGGCGTTGGCGCAGACCTGCGTGAGTGCTATTGAGTAAGGATGGGGAAGAGCCTTTCTGCTCACTTATTTCTGGTCTTCTCAACGGAGAAGAAACTTGCAGGCTCTTGTCCTCCGGGGACTGAGCTGAGATCCAGCCTGAGTGGCCGAAGGACATCGTGCAGCAAGTCGCCCCGTTCCTAGTTAACGCTGGAGCGGTGACTCAGGGTGAAAGCACTCGGTGTTAGACCTCCTCCTTCCAGACGCTGTTGTACCTGCCTGTCAAGCAAGCCACTGCTTTTAATTTATCTTGCCTTTGTCAACACTTTCAAAGGCCCGAGCCTGCAACTTGGCGCGCGCTTCTCAGCGGAGGCTTGCTCGGAAGCGCAGAGAGCGGCTGCGGCAGAGCCCAAGCCGCGCCGCACGGAGGGACCTGCGCCCGGCGGCGCTGCCTGCAATGGTGCGCAGGGCGAGCATGGCGAAGCAATAGCTGCGTTGCCACTTAAGCGTTTTCCTCTCAGTGTGACCTTAATATCGGCAGTTGTTTTAACATGAAACAGGCTTTACGTGTCTGGGCTCCGAAGCTCTAGCACTGAAGGCGAGTAACAGCGCAGGATGCTCAGCGGTCCTGGTGTCGGGGCGGGCTGAGTGCTGCAGGAAACATGCGAGTTCTGCGCTTGAACACGTTACAGCCGGGCTCTCTGGGAGGCTGCCCTTTCTGCAGAGGGCTCGTGCTTTGTGGAAGAGGATGTGAGCTGCTGCCTTTCAGTTGTGGAGCTAATTATAAGAGGGAACTCCTCCTAGCTCTGCTCCGTGCACTTCCACGGGAGGGACCTATTAACGAGAGGGATGTCGCTTGTGCTGGTGCGGCCACGAGAGCAAAGCGGTTTAAAGACCGTGTCTCTGTTGCCCTCCGTGGCCAACAGCGTTAGGTGCTTCGTCTGCCTTGCTGCTGTTGAGCGAGGAGCTGTTTCTCCCGGGGTTAGCAGAGGCAGCGGGGCGGCCGGTCGGGCCCTGCCAGCCTTATATGGCTGTGCACAGCCTGCCCGGGGTTGAGTTCAGTCTGAAGGGTTTTGTAAAAATATGCATGCCATATATGAATAATTCTCCTTTCTGGTGTAGATCCACAGATCCCCATACCAGAAGCAGATTACTCATGACTCAGGCTGAGCAGAACACCGCAGCAAGAATTGTATCAGTTGTCGAAACCATTTCCTGATGTGCCTGGGACCGCTTGCTGCGTGGTTACGCCGTGCGCTCAGAGCCTGCGGCAGAGGATTTGTCTCTTTATGAGGAAATGCTCCCACTTGCAGAGTCTGAGTTGCATTTTTGTGGCACTGGTTGAACGCCAAGTGGAACGGCACCTGCCCCTCGGGTTTGGACGTGCTTGTAGGAGCTAGCAGAGGTTAACTGAGCAAACCGAGCAGAGATGACGCTAACAAGACTGCTGAAGGTGCTGCCTCCTCACCCTCGCCCTTTCCCGGGTGATAAGGGTGGTGGTTTCTCAGGGAGGGAGCCTCGTGGGGGGAGCACGGTACCTTGCTGATACCCGTACTGGGTCAAACTCAGTTGGTTTCCATGGGAGCGAAGGGGGAAAACTACTACACTTTTTATCCACAATTTTAGTAGCATGAATACATTTTGCTCCTATTTCATATTTTTTCCTGCCCTTCAAAAAAGTTTCTGCTTTTTCTCCTTTCTCTTCTCCCAATTCCAGAAAAGGGAACACAGACCTCATGTCTCGATTCTTCTTGAAACCTGTTGGACTTGTTAGGGCTTCCCTGCGCCGTACGAACGAGTGCTGGGCTGTGCATCCAGCGCAGAGCCACCCACCGGGGCGTGAAACATCCAGCAGCACTGGGTGACTTAAATACTGAAGAGCCGATGTTTTGGTGAAGATGAGCATAGTCATTGCAGGGCAGTATTTCCTACAAACCTCAGTGAAGGCCCGAGGCACGCAGGGATGGGGCTTCAGTTCCAGTTGGCTCTGCAGTTTAGTTGCAGCGTTGATTGTGACTGAAAATGCAGAGGTTTTGAAACTTTGCATGTGCGTGTATGTGTTGTACTCTGGTTTTGGAAAAGCCACAAGGGACGCAGATTCAGGGGATGCTGGGGTTTGGTTTCCACCACATCCACTGTGCTCTCTGGGTAAAATTGTCTCCATCCCTTTTTGTAACGCAGGGTGCGAACCCTTCTCCTGCCCCTTGTCTCCCCGCCCCGGCAGAGATCCTGCTGCCTGTGTCAGCGCAGGGCAACTCCCGCAGCATTTGCTTTTTGCAGCATGGGTTGTTTTGCCCACGGCAGCAGTTTGGTGTGTCAGCTTGGCGTGGGGCATTGCCCAGGGGCACGGGTGTTGGAGCCCTTGCTCCTTCTGGGTTTCTCTCCTCCCAGGCTACCGGCGCTGGTTTTGTTGGTTGCTGCTTTCTTCTTACCAGCATTGCAACCTGAAATACTTTCAACTCGTTTTGGAGAACAAAGGGCTTTGGGGATTTCCATCGCCGGTAATGCAAGCCTTTGCATAAGCGGCTGGGATGTGAGTCAGGGTTTGTCGGCGTTGAAGTGCAGGCACGGCTCCGGCGCAGCTCTCGGCGGGCAGGCAGAGGCAGTGGTTCAGAGTTTGCGTGCGGGCACTGGTAGCACGGCCCTGCTGCGTGCAGCTCGTGTGGACAGAGGGGAGGAGCGGGCTGCAGACGTGATGCCCGTCCTGTAAAGCAAGCTGGAGATGTGCTCAGCTTCTCGGCTGGAAGTACAGATTTCTTTGGATGGGTTTGTATGTGGCTCTACCTTGCAGAATTTTGCATCTCAAAGAACTACGTGTTTGGTTTTGCTGTGAGAACCCACATTTGGACGGTAGGCTGGCCTAGCTGGAGTTCTGCGTGAGGGTGAAAAGTGGCTTTTGTTTGAATATGCCATTAATGACCTGAGCAGATCGATATCAGGGCCTCTTGCTGGTTAGAGATCTTTGTCGTACAGAGAAGTCCGCTCAGACGCTGTTAAGCACTTCCAGTCCGTACGCTGCTCGTGTGGCTGATACCGTCGTAGCTCCTGGGGGCCGTTTGTGATCGGTTTGTGCTCCAAACCGTGACGGCTGATAGCAACTTGTGATGCATCTTCTAACTGTAGCAAGTGTCAGTCGAGGTGGGTTCAGTTATTCATATAGTAAATCTTACTAATAACATAGCGTGACAGTAGGGGATTTTTCCTGAAGTCACGGTCTGCTGTCTGCCCTTTGCCGAAGCAGCTTTTATTAACACCTACAAAGGGGAACTTGTTTCTGGTGCTGAGCCCTCGACAGTGCCCCCATTCCCCAAACTCCCTCTCTCACCCTCGGCAAGAGCTTTCCCGGCCTTTGAGAGCCCCACGCCTGTCTTACACACAGATGTTCATCCAAGTTTCTCTGCAACATTGATTCATTTGGATTTGTTCCTCTTGTGAAACCTGATTCTTGTACTTTTCAGATGAGTCTGAGCTTACTTTAAACATGAGCTGACCTAAAACTGAAAACAGCTTTTACTCGAAAAAAGGATGACATTCTTCATTACAAAATTGGAAATAATTAGGGAAGTAAAGCTTAAAATAAGAAAATGAAAACGCATGTTATTTTCAGGAATATGACTCTCCAAGCTGCCTTCGTTTCTCTGTGGAGGTTTCACTGCAGCTGCTGCAGGCATCCTCAGCAGGTCGCTGCTTTCCAGGGGGGAGCAAAGTTTGGATCTTCCTTGCTTCAATTAGTGTAAAAGGTTATCGTTGTGCTACCGTACAACTTAATCTTCAAAGCAGTGCCGGGACTGCTGCCACTTCCTTCGTTCCTTGGTATTTAATTTTGCTGAACTTACTGGATTAGCAGCTCCCAGCGTTAGGGCGAATGCAAACGAAGCGTTGCCCGAGCGTGCCTGACGCCGGGACTGACGCAGCCATTTCCATTTCCATGCTGGGCTCACCGTCTTGTCTGGGGAGGTTTTTTCCCTAATTCCTCCCTTCTTCGTCTCTGCTCCAACACGGAACGTTTTTACCTGTCCTGTGCTTTTTGTTATTCCTGAGCGTGCAGAGATCCCTGGCATTAATACGGCAGGCGATGGACCTGGCTTGCAGGCACCGCAGCCCCCCTGCACCTGCAGGTTCGGGCTGTCTCACCACAGCAGCCAAATCCAAAGATTAAGGGAATTTCAGAGAAGGTATGTTTTAAACAAGCTGCCACTGATCGTCATTTGCTTTTAAGTGGGGTGCAAGAGCAGCGGCGCTGCCAGCTGATGCCCGGAGCTGGGTTGCCTGCAAGGCAGAGTGCTTTTCGGGCAGCCCAGGACATGACACAATGGGTTTGCTCCAGCTGAAATCTGTTTTAAGGTAACAAACTATGAAAAAATTGTATTTTTTTTGTGTTGAGCACAATTGACCTCTTGTTGGAGCTCTCAACGTGGAACTGGTGTCTGGAAGAAATGCTGGGAGTGCAGGAAATCCCACCGCGGGGTGCGGGGGGCTCGGCCGCATCCCGCCCTACTGCTGCGAGAGCAGGCAAAGAGCATCCTAGTGCTGAAATACCGGGTGGAACAGCCTGCTCGAAGGGTCTGGGCGAGGAAATTGCAGGACAGACAGCGAGCGCGGCGGCTGATGCAGGGAAGTGTCATTTTGGAAGCGTCAGCTGTGACTGATTCACCTCGGAGTCTTCTAGAAGTACCTCTCTTACCGAGGACTGCCACCGCTCGGTGCTGGCAAAGCTGAGCCGCAGGTGCTGGGCGTGAGAGGTGCAAAGGCACTTTCAGAGCAGGAAGAGGTGCCGGGTTTCACCGTGCCCGATCCCGTGGCTCCCCGACGGTGGAGCAGCTCGGGTGCAGTGTGTGCAGGTGTGCCCCTAGGCGCGGGCACCCGAGGAAGAGACGTGCACATGGTCTTCTCTGGTTTTACGCTCTTGTGCCAGGCCCTGACTTTTAAGGGTAAAAATTGTTGGGCTGATTGTTGTCTTGCAGCGCAGTTGAAGTTTTTGAGGGGAACGCTGGGGCCACGTCTCTGCAGTTGTTATACCCGGGGGAGACAGTGCTTTACCCTGCATCGACACGGCCTCTCGGATACTCAGCACTGATGCGGGGTTAGTGGGGTTCGAGCTCGCGTTAAACCGGGGAGGGAAAGGACAGACCGACGTACCTGCTTGCAATGAGACGGTCCTGGGAGATGGTCCCTGGCCTTACTGACGCCTCTGAGCTGTTCAGAACAGCAGCTGGCAATAGAAGTGGCATCATTTGTTATTGCAAACTGTTTTTGTGCATGTCAAAAAAAATAAGAGAAAAGCATTTAAGTCTGGAGTGTTTAAATGAAATGCTGGAGTGTTTACTTTGGCTGTTGTGACTTTATCCCGTCGCTCCGCTGACTCCTGCGCCGAGGAGGGGCTCTCGGTGGCTGCTCTCGAGCCCGGCTGCCCTTCTTTGGGCTCCAAACGTGAAGTCCTGCGCACCCGTGGCCGAACGTGCGTTGGCTCCCTCCAGCCACAAGAGCCACTGTCAGATAAGTTTGTTTAGCTTGCTTTACCAAAAAAAGGGATTCCCCCAACCCATTTTTTTCAGGCCTCAACATTGCACTGGAGCATGGGTGAGAGGGGCCGAGTACTGGGTGTGCAGCCGCAGGGCTGTCACGCTGCCCATCGCCAAGGGGCCACGCAAACCCAACCCGTGGGTCCGAGTAAACGGTTTCTCATTAATCTGCGGGTGACGTCTGGTTGCCAGACAGAAACTCGGAAAGAGGAAGGAGCAGCGTACATGGTGACGCCACGGTCTTGTGACTGCTGGCACTGGAGCCACCTGCCAGGGTGCTGAGTGTGATGCAGGCAGCATGACTGGGCTTCTCTAAACAAGGGAATTTCTGTTAGATTTGCTTGTCTGAGTTTCCAGAGATGGTCTTGCATGGCTTAATGCATTGAGATTCTTTTATTTAATCTAACTTTATATCTAAAGCTTAGGGTCTGGGTTTTGCTAGGTCGTTGAAATCAGATCTGTCGCAAGCTGCTTGTTCTGGCCTTGTTTTTAGAGCAGTGGCACAGTGTTCAAACCAGAAGCCCTTGCTTAAAATAATACTGTGTCTTAAATACAAAAAACAGAAGTGCGTGACTTCAGTCTGTGTGTATTCTCAGCATACTAAACTCCAGAAGTTTGAGTTATGTACCAGCTCTCGCTGTTCATGTGAAAAATCTTGCCTGTCTCAATCCTTGGTAACTTTGTCTTGCTCTGGATGTTTCTTCAAAATTTCTTCCTGCTGCTCGTACCGAGCTGTCCCCAGCGTCGCCTGCTTCACCTCACTGCACGTTAAAATCCAAACCAACCCAAATAAACGAGAGTGGTACAAAGCAGGCGCAGGTCTGCCTCGCTGAGAAAGCAGTGAATGCTCAGCCAGCATCTGCATCGCTTTCCATGCTTGTATGCAGTATCGGTAGGTTTGTTCTCAAGTAGCTTCTCCTCTTAAAATCCCAGTAGAAACTTGTATGAGAGAGGGACAGCTTAAGTGTTCAACCACTGGGAACGCCTCGGCTGGTGTTTGCACGTAGCTGGGACTTATAGCTTGATCAACCCCAAAACACAGACCCGGGGGAGAGCGAGCTTTGCTGGGGCTGGTGCTGCTGGAACGGCGGCTTCGCCGCTGGACGTTGCTGCTGTTGGACCCTTCGCCCTGTGACGGAGGCAGTTGCGGGAGCGCAGGCAGAGCTGGGAGCAGATCGAGCTTCTTGCGCTCGGAGGGGGGGTGCTGCCTGTGGATGTAGGCAGAGCTATGCTGGCCTGTCTGGTACAAATCGTTCCGCTGACGGTACAATGCAAACCTTCTAAGTGCATTTGGCTGCGGTGCTGGTCTGGTAAACGGTCGGTAATGTTAGCAGACTTATCGGCTGCCAGAATAGTCTCCAGAATAACGTGTTACCGCATGAGCTCAAACAGCAATGCTGTATTCCTGTGCTAGAAATACCGCAGGCCCCAAGGAGGAGCCCTCAGCTCCCCGCGTCAAACCAACGGCTTTAATGCCGTTTTTTGTGTGCCCCCCCAGACCCTGCATCCCACTTCTGCTCAGGATTGGGAAACCCTTCCCAAACAACGGGGGCGGTTGTGTTTGGAAACCCTTGGGCTCCCGCACCCCCGGCTGCCTTCCCCCTGTGCTCGCAGGCGGGCACATCCCCGGCCACACACAAGGCGTTGGCTCCGGCTTTCAGGTGAATTGGTTGCAGGTTTTGCACCACGCAGCAGCCTTGGTCGGCCTCACTCTTCTCTGGTGATATTTTAGTGTTTTAGCTTGGTGGAGGCTCCTTTCTGCAAGATCCTAAACCCTGGTGCTGGAAACCCACGGTAGAAAGGAGAGGACGAGCGCTGCGTGAGGCTGGTGCAGGACGTTGGGGGGTTCGGTGGGCACGGTCCGGGGAAGGCTCTGGTTAATCTAGTCTTTTCTCTTTCTAGGATAAAGATAAAGTTTCTCTAACCAAGACTCCAAAGTTGGACCGGAGCGATGGCGGCAAAGAGGTGAAAGAGCGAGCGACCAAACGGAAGTTGCCTTTCACTGTTGGAACAAATGGAGATCAAAAAGACTCGGATACAGGTACAGAAATGACATATTCCACCCTCGAAACGTGAGTGTTGGCGTGGTGGGCAGCGCACGGTGTCCAGTGTGCAAGCAATCCATACTGAAGCGTTCTATCAAATTTCCTGTATTTTTTTAATCGAAGAGGCCTGTGGGCAAGAGGATAGCTACTGTGGTATGCACGTACGCGTCTTGAGCTGGGTGGATTAAGGCCCTTACGGTCTTAGTAATAGATTTAACTGGACGAAGAGATGGCTCTGCGAGGAGGCACCCCTTCCTTTGGCTGCTGGTCCGTTCTCCTCCAGTTCTAACTAGTCCAGTTCATGAGCTGCAGCTTAGACAAGCCGAGAGGCAGTGCTGGACCTGCTAGTAAGAACTTGGAAAATAAGAGAATAAAGCTGAGTACTCTTTAAAAGAAAAACAACAAGCAGTAAAAAAACGACCTTGTGTGCATCTGCCCCTGATACATATGTGTATGTCTGTGCAAATACATACATGTTCCTCTCTAGCCGTGTTTTCTTGTTTTGGGGCTTTAAACTTGCAGTGCGTCACTATCTTAAAGCTGAAAAATTATTTCCAATTGGTGTGTGCACAGGCGTTGTCAAACACGTGTAAAACTCTCTGGAGGTCATGCTGATGGGCTGGAGGTGCGACTTCAGTGATGTGACCGTCTGGGCCTGTTGGGGTGTTTAGGTCGGCTCTTTGGGGCTGGCGCGGGTGGTCCTCAGGACCACAAGGACATTAAGGTGACCTGTTTGCCCCTGTTCTTGGGACTGCCAAGGTGGCTTCGGTGGTTGCAGCACGACTGAGCAATGCGTCCTCAATACACGCCTGGTTTCTGGGAAGCGTTGGTGCTGCTGTGGGTGTTTCAGCCTGGCTGTGTCGCGGTCGGGCAGGTGACATCTCCTGGCAGAAGAGTGGCTGGTACAACGTGGCTCTTGCACGCCATGGTCCCACGTAGGTACAGAGACGTTGAATGGGCTGTTTGTTTTGTAAAGCAGTTGGGAAGAGCTGTTGCAAAGCTTTGACATGGAGAAAATAATGCTGTTTGGTTGTGAGGGGCTGAGTATGGCTTTACAGGCAGAGGTTTGCCTGGGTCCTTTCTGTACATTGCTAGGAGATCTGCGCTTGGAAATAGTTCTGGTCAGGTAAGGATCATAAATCCTGCAAAGAGATAAAATGGACTAAAAGTTGGGAATATGCTTAAAAACGGTAAAAAAGATGTATTTGCTGTTACTCTCCGGTGAGCGTGTGAGGTGGACTGATGCAGGATGCGGTGCGCCAGCCTACGTGAGCTGTCCGCCGGTCTCCGCTGGTTCGGAAGTCGGGAGGGCAGGTTTTAAAAGGTCACGAGTGCCACCTGGGTCACGCAGCCACCGCAGCGGTGGGGACCGTTTCGCTGGCGAGGACGTGCGGTGGCATGTCCTGGGGCTGGCCCGGCATTTCTGTGGGTTTCTGTGTGCCGCACGGTAATTTTCTCAGTTGATGAACTCCCTGTCCGGAGAGAAAGTTTCAAAACATTAATTCATTTCATTAAACGACAGCTCATACCGATGGCCGTTTGCAGGGATGAAGCGTCGGGTTTGCATTCGTGGTGCGCGGGCGGGCGGGTGCGTCGCTGAATCAATAAATGAGGGTTTGCAGCTGTGGGAGAAGGGGTGGCCCCGGCTGTCGGGGAGCACGTGGGGTTACAGCCCGACACGGGTGATCTTCACTCACGCTCGGAACAGGCGGTGTGGGGAGGGCTTTGGCACGCTTGTCGTGCGGCAGTGGCTTACTAGGATAGGTTCAGGGGTGTCACCTTTGGAGGGAGGGTGGCCAGGGCAAGGCAGAGCTGATCAGCCGGAGCCATAGCTGCTGCATTTTGTCAAGCGTGTTTCTGCCACGTTCAATACTTGGTTGAGAATTGGAACCCAAACTCGCTTCAGGGCTGTCTGACCCTCGTGACAGCTAAAATGTCACGGTAGGGCTCCACCAGCTCGCTTTCCGTGTCCCACAGCAGCAGTCATCTGCTTCTCATAGGGCTCTGGTCTCTCTCTGGCTGTAGAGATGTTGGAAATGTTTCTGCTGGCGGCAGTGAGAAGGAAACCAAATCAAAAAGAGAGCAGCGGGGCAGGGAGAGCAGAGTGGTGCTGGGGGAGAGGCTGTGGCTGCCGCAGGGTGCAGAGGAGCAGCAGCGCAGCCCATGGGGCACCCCTGCCCGTCGGCTCCCGCGTTACCCCTCTGCTCTCAGCAGGCGTGTGACTCTATCTTCGGACACATCTTCGTCCTCCCTTTCCTCTTCAGAGCTCAGCCTTCCTGGGGAAGCGGGTGTGCAAGCAGCAGGGGTGAGCCAAGGGGCGGCAGCAGCCCAGCTCCCTGCCTGCACGGAGGAGAACCGGAGACCGGGAGGTGGTCATTGCGCCCAAAGACGCGTTTAAAGACAAACTGGGCTCGGCAAACGCTGGAAAGGTGTAGGCAACCTATTTGGTGGAGACTGAAGAGAGGAAGTGACTCAGACGCTGGGGAGGAGAGAGCAGCAGGGAGCTGCGGATAAACGCGCAGAGGCAGACTGATGCTTAGCAGGAGCCTGTTTCTCTTCTCTGAGATCTCTTACTCCGGGAATCAGATGCTTGAGATGGGAAGACTTACTGGCACCTCGCTCCCCTCTTGCACCACCCCGTTGCAACCATTGGGGTGTTTCAGGCCCTTCTGTTCCTTGGCCTGGCTCGAGGCCGGCTTTCATTTAGCAGGTAGAGGCATGTTTGTAGGTGCGCAAAAGTTGCCCACGTCATACAGGGACGGAGGGGTGCCCCGAGCCTGTGCACGTTTAACGAGAGTGGCACTCGTCTAACGACACATCTGTCAGTGCACGCTCAAGCGTTCGTGGCTAGCCGGTGGCCGGGCTTTTGTCTCCAGCAAAGGGGCTGCAGCGCACCCACCCCGCAGCCCCCGCTACCTCCCCACTGCCCGGGCAGAAATGCCGCTCGCCTGCGTCCCCGGAGGAGGGGGAGGCCGCTTTTTCTTGTTCTGTTCCTAAACTTTGATTTCAGCTCTTGTGAGAAGTGGGATTGCAACATCGGTGTTCACCGTGCCAGTTGCAGAGCTGACCTTAGATGATTTATGTAACGCAGTTGTGCTTCCTGGGCTGCTGTAGGCAGGCTGTCGTGTTTGTTGGAGGGTAGTTTTGCTAGTGTTTTCCACAGCCACGCAGAATTTAGCTGTAAGGTCATGGGAGCTGGGAGCTAAGAGAGCGCTCTTTTTGCCTGTAGCGTGGGATATTTTTTTTCCTCTAAAATTTAAACAATAATACGAATCCTCGTCCTGATTTGTTGCAGTGGCTCGTCTTCCTTAGCACGCTGTATCTGTTGCCTTTTTTCCCCCAATACCTCTGGCTCAGCTTTGACGTATGTACACTGTACGTGGTGCGAGAAAGCATCTGTGATGGGTCTGCCTCGCCATCGAAGGGCGGCGAAGCCCACCCTGGCCGGGTGTTGGGCAGCAGCCGGGTGCTGCAGCGCGGTTGCCTGTCGGAGCCTTCCCATGTTCGCAAGACGGGGTGCAAGCAGGCGGTGTGGGCTGTTGGTGTGCCAGCCTGCGCCGGGACGGCCGGTGAGAGCCCACGGGCGTTATTGCCTCTGTTTTCCTCCTCGGTGCGTGGATGCCACCGTCCCCTCGCCGGCAGCTTGCAGACATTAACCTACATCTCTCGCGTGCTCCTAGCACTTACCCTGAGCACCGGTGCCTCCCTGGGTGGCTTTTCCATTTGCACCCAGGTGTTCCCGGGGAAGGGTGTGTTTGGGGGCAGAGGTCTGCCCCGATCCTTCGCTCGGAGTGGGGCAGCTCACCTGCCCTCCCTTTAACCCTTCTCTGCAGCCCACTCAGGAGCGTGGGCTGCTGGCAGAGTGCTGACGTGTTCAGGAAGCGAGCAAGTAAGCGATTTCGTTCTTGATCTGTTTTTATTTGCAGCACCTGCCTCCAGCGCAGCGTGCCTTTACTGATCCTGAGCAAGCGCTCCCAGTGCCGCTCGGGGTTTGTTCCCGTACGGAGAGGGGCTTGGCGTGGGCTGTGGGAGGTGCTGCTGGCCAGCACTGTCTTAAAGTGTATGGTTTGGGTATGGTAGGTTCAGTGATGAATCTTTTACAATTATCTCCTTCAAAATGGTTTCTAGAGCAACAATTCTGGCTCTCGGGTTCCTCAGAGTTAACTAAATAAACTGTCTCTAGGAAAAAAAAATAGCATAAAGCTGTCAGCCTCCAGACTGTGCATGTTACAGATCCAGCACTGTGGGAGCAGCACCTCTCTGCCTGAGACTTCTCCTCCTTCCTTCTCCTTTCGCTCGTGCGGCATCTCCCCGCATCCGCAGACGTTGCCGAGAGCCTACGTGCTGCCTGGCAGCCGCCGAACGAGTAAAGCCAGCCCTTTTCCCAGCGATTTCAGCAGCTTGTGAGGCTTCATGCAGCTCCTCGTTTGTGCGCTGTGCTGAAAGGAGGGTAGGCATTTAAAAAAAGCAGTATTAGAAAATTGTAATATTAAGAAGCACACAGAGGAGCATCCTGCAGAGATGGCAGGGAGAAGGGGACAGTCCTGCTGGGAAGCCACCTGCGGGGAGGTGGCAGGAGAGGTGGGCACGGGCGGCTGGCGCAGAGCGGGGCGCAGCGGCGCTCCTCCCGGCGCTGGTGCCTGCGGCGCTGAGCCGCGGCTGAGTCATGGGCTGACTCAACCGCACCAGACTGCCGGCGCAGGGACGGGCGCTCCCCGCCTCCCGCGCAGGCTGCAGAGCGGACGGCAGCTTCGCACGGGCGGGTTTTTTACTGCTCTGTGTCATGCATACCGAATCGGGTAATGCCGCCCGAAGGTCAGCTGTGAAACGCACAGTCCAGAGTGCACAATTCATTACATCCGCTCGTACTGCGGACGGTTTCTTTAGCTTGATGTAAGGCTGTCACTCGAGTCCCTTGGCTCAAGGTGGAGCTGTGGTTTCCAGGCCTTCGGTCATCATCGGGGAGAGTTAGGACTTAATACAGATCTCCGAGCACTGTGAGTTAATTCTGGGCTCCGAGAGCTCTCCCTGGGAGCTGGAGAGGCCCGAGCAAGGCTGGGTCAAAACTGCAGGTCTGCAGCGGTGCTGGGTGCCCCGTTACCTCCCTGTGTGCAGGAGGTCTGTGTCCTCTGAGGATTCACTTGGGAGAAGTGAGGAATACGCTGGAGTTTATTTTTCCTTTGCAGGGTTGCTGCTGTTTTTTCGTGCCTCCAGCCCTTCGACTTCCACTGCTGTTCCTCGGGCTTGTGCGAAATCTCGAGGACTGGTTTTGTGTGTGTTTGGTGGCAAAATCAGGGCACGTAAGAGAGGAGTTCTGTTTTGTCCGGATCACGTCCAAACCCTGCCATTGCTAAGTAATACCCAGGCTTAAATAAACGTACTCTTAAAAGCAGAGGCACTGGAGCCGTCCTGCGCTCCTGCTCACTGCCATGGCCGGGCAGAGCTAGCGCGACGTCTGCTGCTCTTGGCCGGCCAGAGCTGCAGGTGGGGTGCCCAGCCCTCACCTCAGCAGCTTTAGTCCACAACCAACCGCCTCGCCTGTGTAAAGTTCCCCAAACACCAGAGAAATCCTAATTTGGAGGCATTTTTTCACACAGACTTTTGTGGCTCTGGCAGCTCTTGAGCCGAGCGCTTTGCAAACCTGAACTCTCCCTACAGCATCCCCGAGGAGGGGAGCAGGAGGAGGCAGGAGGGGTTCGCATTCATCCAAAAGTGCCGCAGAAGGGGGTCTTCGGTGGCTCGGATGCCGTTTAAACCCAGTGGGTGGTAGCCTGAAAGCTGGAGCCCTCGGGTCCGGCAGTGATGGCGAGCTGCCGCCTCCTCCATCAGCCTGGCAGTGGCTCGTGGCCGAGCAGGAGCCCGGTTCGCTGCCTCCGACTCGAGCGTTGCCACTTCCAGTCCCCGGCCAGGACGGGAGGGGTGAGCGGCATGTGGTTTAGCAGCATTGTGGCTTCGGGTCATGGGATTTCTCAGCATCGCTTGATATTTTTGTTATTGTTGTTGCTACAGTTGTTTGAGTTGAACCAAATGTCATGGCAGGCTGTGCTGCCGTGGCGACGCCGATGCCGTGCACGCCGGGGCCGGTGGAGGTGGGGGACCCGCCGCACTGCAGGGCACAGAGCAGGAGGAGGCTCCTGTTCTGGAGACGGAGAACAGCAGCTTCCCGTGCCGACGGAAATAACAGCGGCATCATCTGCATCTGTTGTGGTCTCGTGGCATTTGATGGTCATCAAATCGGGGGGCGGGGAGAGGTGGCTGCGGATGGGGAAGAAAACTGGAAAATGTGGCCTGAGAGCCCGGGAGGCCGCACAGCTGAAATGTGAAAGTCCCTAAGCTGTTTCTGTCCCCTGCTTTGAAAAAAGAAAGAAAAGCGATACCATGCTGTTAAGCTCTTGAATAACAAAGTAGCTGTAAGCTGGAATAAGAAGCTGGTGGAACTACTCCACATCCCCGGCCCTCCCGTGTCCCCAGCCCTCCTGCATCCCAGCCCCGTGCCCTCTCTTGCCACCCCTCCCGGCTGCCCATCATGCTCTGCAGAGGGGGTGTTGGTGCCCCCCCGGCCGTGGGCTGGCGCTGCCATGGGGCCGAGGCAACGTCCATCCATCCAGCTCCCCTCTGACCTGGGATGTCTGGCAGCTTCCTTGCCCCCACCCTGAGCTCCCTTCCCGACCGGCAGCAGGTTTCTGAGGTTTTGGGTTGCAGTCCCCACGATTTATTTAGACCCCGTAATATACTTATTTAGCAAGGAGCTGTAGCCCCAGAGCAGCTGCCGCCAAAGGTGCCGTGGGTGCCCCTGCCCCTCTGCAGAGCCCATGAGTGGTCGCCCTGAGGCTCCACCTTGGCACGGGAGGGTTTTGCTTTTTGGGGGAGAAGGGAGAGACAAAACCCCAGCCAGCCCTTCGAGCTGATCTGACCTTTCCCTGGCCCGGGGGGCTGTCCGGGAGCCCAGGGCCGAGCCCAGGGGCTGGTAGCCGGCTGGTGGACTGGGGTTGGTGTGAGTACGGTCAGTAGGAGCTGGCCTCGGAGCTTAAAACTGCCGCTGCTTCGCAGCTTCCTTCGTGCTAATCCCCCGAGTATGTTATGTGACGCTAATTACTAGGTTAGAAAATGCTTGATGAATCAGATGACCTAAACCATCTTCCTCTCCTGGAGCCGGCTGCTGGGTTGCCTAATGCCTGCGCGTGTTTTGAGCGACATCGCATGGGAACGGGCTCGTTAGTCACAAGTTGCGAGGCTGGCGAGGGAATCCGTGAGAAGCAAATTGCTGGCTTATTAAAAAATGCATCTGCGTACGAAACTGCTATTTGTGCGTGTTTTCTGTCGCTGGCTTCGGTCTGATGTGTGCAGCTGGGGCTGCGCTGCATCGGGTCTTTCTTTGGTTGTATAATTTCAGTCCTTTTACTAAAATAGTCAAGAAACTGTTCTCACCTAGCAACCGGGGAGAGAGTGAATGTCAGAGCTTCTCCGTTTCTAGCTGGGCTCCATAATGCCGGTACAGTGTGGATAGGCTGGCAAACACCAGCCTTCAGATCACCCTTAGAAACTCCCCGTGTGCAGCAGCCATCTGGGAAGTGCTGTGCGGAAAAGCAGGTCGTTTTATGACGGGAGCTGCCATAAATCTCCCTCCTCCCCCCTGCATCACCTCCTTAACATGCAGAGTGAGAGGTTGCAGTGTGCTGTGTCTCTGTGAACCAAAAATCTATCAATGATGGCTTTTTCCTTAATACAAGAGCTTTTATCGGCGCTGTCTGCAGAGCGTCCTGCCCCCAGCCCCGGGAGGGGAGGGCTGGCCGGGCGGCTGTGCAGAGCCTTCCTCCTCCATCCTCCCTCCTCCGGCTCTTTCTGTTTCATGGGAAATGAAAGGTCTGGACCTGAAAATTGGTCTCTCTTGGAATTATTATTCACGTTTAGCATGGAGATTGTTGTTTCTGATATAAGCCTCTCGGTTCCTCTCGCAGCGGTTTGTTAGGCAGTGGCCACTCTGGGGAGAAGAGGCATTTACACATTTCTGCACAACTCTGTCTATCCTACAAGTCCAGGGAAAACACCTGTATTTGGATCGCAGGCTGTCGCACAGCATTAAACCTCTCTAGCCAAATTATGTTTTTAAAAATACTGCAAGCACTGGGGTCAGGGCCTGCGGATCCTCTGTCTGGGAGCCAGGGTGAGCGGCAAGGACGGTGGGCTCAGCTCCACACCGTGACCTGACGTGGTTATAAACGGGCTTGTTCCTCCCGCTGGCACCTCTCCTCTGCTCCTGACTGTCGAAGCCGACGTCTCCGCCATCCTTTCAGGTTAGCTGTGCAGGATGAGCCTCTGGCTCTGGACCCTCTCCATCCTTCAGGTTAGGAAACAGCTCACCGCTGTACGGGGGCAGCTCAGGGCGCCTTCCTTGCCGTTCTGCCGAAGCAGACCCTGCTACAGCTTTTCCTCTCATTTTCCTTCTCGGTTTCCTTTTTGGCACCTGCTTTCATTTGGCTGATGAGCCAGACGTCATCTCCCATCTCTGCCCCCCGTCCGTTTGTACTGCAGGCTCTGCAGCGTGTCCGTGAACTCCCGGTGCAAAGCCTCCCTGCATGGCCCTCGGTGCAGCTCTCCAGCCCGAGTGCCGTGGTCCTCTGCTTTATGGTGGTCTCCGTGCAGTCGTGCCAGCCCTGTTCGCCCTCCTCGCTGCGCTCTTCGCAGCCTTGCGTTCGCCTGGCTTCTGTCCTGCTCCCCTGCTGCCCTCTCTTGTTTATCTGCCCGTGCCGTTGTGCCGCTTCCCATTTCACGCCGCTGCTGCGCTGAACCTGCTGCTGCCGTCCTCCCCGCACCCCTGCGGCGCTGCCGCCTCGAAGCCTTCTCCTCCGCACCGTCCTGTGTGCTTGTCCTTACATTCTGGGGTGCTCGCGGAGCCTCGGGACGTGGTTGTATCGTGCTGCTGTAAACCTTTCGACTCGTGATCAGTCTTCTTCAGCACGCGTTGGTCCACGCCTGCAGGTGCCCTGCGAGCGTGTGTAAGCATCGGCACGCTGGGGCTCTGGGCTGCCCGTGCTCAGGTCAAACCTGCTTTTCCCCTGGTTTGAGGTGACGTGCTCAAAAACGTTTTCTGCCCTACAACTTCTGCAGTAAAAATGAGTCACTCTTACGCGTGCTAGGCTGTGGATGGGGAAGGCAGAGGCTTGTGCGGTCTCTTGGGGGTGCACTGCAGTCTCTATTGCTGTCTGTGCCGTTCTAATTTATTCCTATTGATCTTTTGTTTGTGTGCTTGCTCGGCAAATAAACTGTTGAAAATCCCGACTCATCGGCGAGCCAACAGTCAGTGTCTCCGTGCAGCGCTGAGATGTTCAGCGTGAGCTGCTTATTTGGAAATGGTATTTTTCCTCGGGGTACCACCTTATATGCATGTGTTGTCATGTCGGAGCAGTTTAAACAGATGCTTTTTGCATTACAGGGTATGACGCGTTTGTGGGGAGCGAAGAGCTGTGCTGCTCAGCCGCAGCTCCGGGTTGGAGCGCCCGTCCCCACAACCTGCCAGTGTCTCACAGTGTGTGTTCGAGAAATCTCTGAAAGATTTTTCCATCACCGCCCTTTTCTCTTCCCTTCCCTGCCTCTCTTCTCTCTCCTGTTTCGGCTAGGGCCGGCGGTTCAGCCTGCGTGGTGCTGCCCTGCACGCAGAGCCAGCCCAACAGCGCCGAATGCCTCTGTGCGAAGCAACCTCCGTGGAGCCTCCACTGGGCTTCCAGCAGCCCCGGATTTGAGCTCCCCGTTGCAGTAGCGCGAGCGTCGCATGACCTGCGGTCTTAATTTGGGCACGAGAACCACCCGCGGGCCAATGCTCAAACCCCTTCGTCCTGGGAACCTGCTCCTGTTCTGCCTTCTGCGAGCCTCTTGGGTTTAGCGTGATGAAAGGAAGGAGAAGCAGTTCCCCGGCCGCGTTCGGCAGCCGCAGCTCTGCTCAGATCCTGCTTTCCCCTTTAAGCTTGTGCACGCTGTTCCTGCTAGCGTCAGCGTGAGGGAAGAGCCGAGCAGGATCCCCAGATTAAACCGCGGCAGTGCCGGGCTGAAGCTTTGCTCTGTAGGTTTGCAAAGGCTGAAGCAAGCGGCAAACAAGCTGCTTTAAAAATAGCTGAATGGAGGAGTGGCCGGTCCCCGGGCGGGCGCACAGCGCGTCGCAGCGTTGCTGTGGTCTTCTTCCCACTGGGATCAGAGTGCATGGTCCAGCCACCATCCCTGGTGACCGGCAGGGAGATAACCATAGAGGGGGGCTCCTTGCCTGCACACCCCCTTGTACCTCTGGTTTTTGTGCTGCCATGCAGGGACTGGCGCATGTACAGCCTTGCTAAAGGGGTTTTAGTGTCAAATAACCTTTATTCCTGTTTGCTGAGGTGTTTACCCGCTGTGAGTGTTTCTCTTCAGTTGCTCCGTGTTGCTGCAAGGTGTTACAGAAAAGCGGTTAATGAGAGGAGAAGGAGCAGCCTGCAGGAACCAGCGGCACTTGAAGCCATTGAGCAGGGATCTTTGTGCAGGTGCCCCTTTTAAATCTGCTGAAAACTGGATCCTGAGTAAAGTCTTCCAGATTGAAATAAAACACATTTGCAGCTCTGTTAGCCTGGGACCGGCCAGGGCCGGGGAAGCCAGCCCAGAGCCTTCCCGGCGCTTCACTCACACGAGGCCGAGCAGGACCCTGCCGGGCGATTCTGCTGAGGCTGAGGACGGGAAGCGGAGCTGCCGACGGCACGGCACGCATCCGCTGGGAGCAGCTCCTTCTCCATCCTTCCTGCTCACGTTTCAGACTTTGCTTCTGCCCGAGTCTTATGCCGTGCAGGGAGCCTGGGGCTGCCGCGCTGCCTGCACCCGGGTGCCGACGCTGGGAGCCATCGGATGCCGGGCGCAGCCCAGCCCTGCCCCGCTCCTTATGCAACCGGCGCAGGAAGCGCAGCCGGCGACCTACTTCCCTCCGAACGCTTAAAGAAGTCGGATTAACCTCTGTGCTGCGGCAGCCGGCAGACAAGCATCTAATTGCAAAGGGGATGGTGCTGCGTTTCTCTGCTGCCTTTCACCGGGGAAGACTCGGGGAAACGGGTGAGCGAGGCCCTGGCACCGGAGGGAGAAATCCCTTTACTGCTGGGCAGAAGGAGGCACCGAGGAGCGCAGGACTCGGTGCGATCCAGCGACAGGGACCTGTGCAGCGCCGGGCGATGCCGCCTTCCCACAGGGAAGCACGCGTGAGCCCGAGTCCTTGGCTGCCTCCACCGGCCCTCGCAGCCTCACCACAGCAAGCAAGAACGCAGCAGTCGCTTTCCAATTTATTTTTATCTTGTTGATCACGTGCTTTTTAATGTTAAATGTTCTGTGGAGGAGGAAATTTCTGCAACTGCAGAATTAATAGGAGTTTAGGGGGTTTCGGTTGAACTTGGTAATCAATTTTTGCAAATCACAGGCTGACAACCTGCAGCAGCCGAGTAATATTAATGAAAATGTTCCCATTCTAATTGTGGCTCCCTCCGCACATACGCACGGAGCAGCCCTCTACTGCGTGCAACCCTTGTGCATCGCTTGTGCTTCGGAGATACTGCCCGGTGGCACTGGCCGAGGTGTGACCCCTCCAGCATCTTTGTGCCTCGCTTTGCGGCACGGCTGGATGCGGCCAGAGCTGCCTGCTGAGCTGAGGGGTGCAGAGAAGCCAGGCCTGGCCGAACGGGATTCAACAAGCCTGCTTGGAACACAGCTCCGGAGCCCAACGAGGAGCAGGATAGTGCTGCGTACGCAGATCAGGCGTCCCTGCGCACGGGGCGAGCGGGCCTGGCGGGACGCGCTGCTCAGCGGCGTGGCTCCTGGAACTGCCCGCGCTATATTGTTTTCTCACCGTAAGCACGTTGAGTTTAATTTTATTTTAAGCCATTAAAAACCTGTCCGCTTTCCTGTGATCTGATTTCATCTTCTAGCTCTGTTACGGCTGCCAGGGTGACTGAAATGCGGCTTCGGAGAATTAGACCGGGATGCTCCTTCAATGCGCAGACGTGTTTCCAGGGCTTGTGTTTGAAGAGGGGTGGCCCATGCTGCCTGGTTGGAGAGGTTCCCTGGTACGGAGTTGTTATTTCTTAAATGTACAGGATCCCAGGTGCAGGGGGTGGATGGAAATCATCTGCTCTGGATGAGACCTTTGCAGCGGGAGGGCAGCAGAGGATGGCACCTTTGTGCACGGTGCAGGGAAAAGGGTTTTAGAGCTGCCTGCTCGTCAGCCGAGGGAGTGCAGGAGATGCAAGCAGCATGAATCGAGCTGGAGCAGTGGAGACGTCCCCACGCGCTGCTGCCCTCGTCTGCCGGAGACTTTTACTCCACTGGCAGTTTGGTGAATGAACGAGGAAACCTGTGCTTCGGTGCAAAGTCCGGTGGTTGAGTTTAAACCCGCCCGTTGGTGGTTTCGCCTGACTCGCTGGACTTTGCGCAGAGGCAAAGCAGGCTCTGTCCTGCTCGTGGCCGCGTGCCCGTGACCCGCGTTGAATTTGACAAAATGACAAATAGGACTGGATGAGCAGAGCTGGGTCGGAGCTGGCAGGTTGCAGGATTTGCCTTTCCCCGGGCTGCCGGACCCTGCCCTGGCCCAGGGGTGGTGGTAGGGGAGAGACTGGGTGCAGCCAGTCCCTTAGGCCGTTAAGCTTGCGTCTGCGGGATCCGTTGCAAATCCTCTTGGACCTCTACATCTCCCAGTTTTGGGATGCTGGAGTTGGGGACTGGGCAGACACTGGGTGGTTGCTTGGTGGGGTTTCCCCTCCCTGGCTGCTGGGAGTTGAAGCCCTGTTTCTTGGAGAGAGTTATCAGACGTTTACTTGTTTGCAGACCTCCTTGTATCATCCCTCTAACGCTTTCTGGGATTCTCAAAATATCTTCAGCAAAATAATAAGATGTTTGGAGTCAAACGTTTGAGTAGAAGAGAGCCCATGCCTATGCTGCCTTGCTGGAAGACTTGGCGTACCACATCGGCAGGGTGGTCATCCCACGTGAAAGTGCTCCAGGTCACGGCATTCCCCTCCGGGGGGAGCAGGGACTTGCAGGCTTGCTGTGACAAACACCCCCCTGATTCCTGTGTCTTCTGCAGCATCCAGGCAAGCACCAGTCCCTGCTGGGGCTGAGCCTGGCAGGACCTGGGGCTGGTGTCTGTGCGAGTCAAAACTCCTTTTCATTAAAAAGATTTTTTACTTTGTGCTTCAAAGTCACAGGCGGGATTTGCTCTCTTGAAAAGCAAGCGCCGTCGGTTTGGGACCCGTTTCTGTTTATGCGGGGGGTTTTGAACAGCTCGTCTGCACGCAGTCTTTTCATTACGCCAGGGATGCGGCGAGGTGTTTCACTGCTCAGGTTTCTCAAACGGCGTCGAACCGGCCTCGATTCGAACTGGCGTTCGAGCACGCGATGTGAGGGCAAGGAGCCACTCGCCCGCGTTTGATAGCTTTTGCAGCTGTGACTGCTAAGAACGCCGTTACCTGCCCTCTGCACGCAGGGAGCCCTGCAGTTAGCCTGGTTATAAACAAACTGTATCAGCGCTTAGAAATAGATATGAGCAAAGTTGGATTTTCCACTCGCACGCACCGTATCTTCCGTATGCTTCCTTGTGGGTTTAGGACAGTTGCCTGGTAGGAGGGATGCAGCTTGGCTGCTGGCAGGGAATTGCCGTGCTGCAGATATTCTGTCTCTCTTGCTTGGCTGGCTCCGTGAAAGGAAACTTAATTTTTGTTTCCTGAACTGGCACCTTGAAACTTTGTTCACCGAACACATCCCTGCGGTGGGACTCTGGCGTGGCTGCGGCTTTGCGGACCCACTGCAGAGCATGCAGCAGGATTCATGCTTTCACCAGACACCATCAACCAGCAAGCAAACCAGAGGAAGGGCTGCTAACTCTCCTTGCACGGGAAAAGATCGATACTTGCGTAAAGAAAACTGGAAGAATACTTGAGAAAAGCTGTAGAGTCAGGCTCCTCGCGGAGGTTAGGTGTGCGGGCTGGGCTGAGCTGGGCAGCGGGGAGGGAGGCAGCAGGTTGCACGATGCTCGGCAGGGTCCAGTTCTCGCCAGCTTGCAGCAGGCTGCTGTGTGGGTCGCCGGGAGCAAGGCTGGAGGTGCAGGGAGAGGCCAGGGTTTTGTCTCGTTCTTGCGCACGTGGCGTGCCAGGAGCACACACCGGCTTTAGAGGCGGTTGCGCTCAGTCCCTTAGCAGGAGCTGCCTTTGTAGCCGGATGATTTAGGAGACCGAGTGTCAGGCTGGGATTTGGGGGATGGCAAGCCAGGCACAGGGGTTTCTTCCTCCCCTCCTGTTTGTTTGGGATTTTTTGAGAGGGATGTGGGAGTAGAGGTGGCTGAGCAGCCGTTGGCCTGACCGCAGGTGGGTGTCCTGTGCCGGGCTGGAAGCAGCCGCGCTGGGAGGAGAGGGCCAGCCCGGTGCCCCCGGGGCAGCGCGCCCCTTTGGCTGCAGAGTCCTTGGTTTGACGACGATGAGGGGGTGAGATGGCAACATTTCCGAGCTGTCAGCCTGTATCTTGTTAGCACTCTTTGTTGATGCTTTTAGATGCCTCCAGTTCAGTCCATGCTGTGGTGGTGTAAGGCTGCGTACGCCCCTCGAAGCACCATGGCATGAAAGGGAGGCTCCTAGAAGCAAGATGGAAGGTACAGTACTGGCAGCGGCCCCACAAAGGATCCGCTCCTTCCCTCTTGTGCTGCTGTTTGATGGTGGGGGGAGAAGTGGTAGAAGCCTGTGCCGGGAGAGGCTGTTAGAGGAGCCGGTGGGCAGCAGGAGTCCTGGCTGCAACCGCAGCGGTGTGAGCCTGGGCGGCTGCCCCAGGTACCGGCGCTCCCACCGCAGGGATGCATCCTTCACCGTAGGCTTTTCAATTTGTGAGATATGGAAACGGAGCTGGAGAGCTGTTAGCGCTTTGCTCAGAGACGAGCGTGGTTTTCAGTTCCAGCGACATTCACGGCTTGTGTTCCTGTGTCTCCTTGCACCACAGAAAAGCAGGGTCCCGAGCGGAAGAGGATTAAAAAGGAGCCCGCCACCAGAAAGCCTGGCTTGCTCTTCGGAATGGGCCTTTCGGGGATCCGGGCAGGCTACCCGCTCTCCGAGCGCCAGCAAGTCGCTCTCCTTATGCAGATGACAGCGGAAGAGTCTGCAAACAGCCCAGGTGAGGTCCAGAGGGTGGGTTTGCTCGGGTGTGGGCGGACGGGTGCGAGCTTGCAGCAAGAGGCTCGCGAATACCTGGGCTTCTCAGTGCCCGGCCCCAGGGTCACCAGGCTGCTCCTCGCCAGCAGCAGAGATGAGCTGCCACCCCGGCGTGGTGCAGGGGCGCTGGTACGCTGCTCCATGGGGTCTCCCCCCTCTCGGCGCCGTAGGTGGGATGCGAAGCGAGGCAGCGGGACACCCACTCCCACGGGGCTCTGCAGGGGACTCCAGGCACGGGCTGCCGCTGGGGTTCACACGTGGCTGCGGCTGCCCTTCCTTCTTCCAGTGTAGTGCAGTAGGAGATGTCCCACGGGACAAATCCAGGCCACTGCTGAGCCTGCCCTGGCTGCTTAACTGGAGCTTTGGTTCCACGGGAGCCTCCTCCACGTCAGAGCTTCGCGTTCTCCGCTGGCATCTCAGGCTAACTCAGGAAAGGAGCATTGTGAATAAAGTTAAAATACCATCCTCTGTGGGTTTTTTTTAATGTTTCTTCTTTTGGAGGGGGATGAGACGTGCAACCACTGCAACTGTAACTTGAGATGCGGAGCAGCTGGAATGTGTTTACCACGGATTTTGTATTTTAGTAATTTTTATCTGTTGCATACATGACCCCCCAGGGTTTTTAGAGGCACTGCGCTATCTGTGCATGCATGTCTGCATCCTACACACAAACGTTGCAGCTTTTAGCCACGTATTTTGTTGTTCTTAACACCAACCTAGTTGCTTATGTTGCTGTTACTTGGGGGAAAAAAAGGCAAAAAAGCTGTGTAGGCTTCAGCCGTTCTCCCAGGAAACGCGCGGTCTCCTCCCAAGGCTGTCAGACCTCGCTTGCACGTGGTAAAAGGCCGCTTCCCTTAGGAAATGAGATTTTAGGGTAAAACTGCTGCATTGTCCACTCCTAAATCACGGGATTGCCTACAGTCTTTGCAAGGACTCTCCAGTGGCTTTGGCAGCCTGCAGTTAGTGTCTGCGTTATGCACACACAGGCTTTCCTGTCTGGGTTGCCTCTCGGTGCCTTGTGGCGAGCGGTTTGGGGAGAGGCGAGATGAAAAGTGTTGCAAGAGCTCCCTCTAAGGGTTTGAGGCTTCCTGTGAATTGCAGTTCTTGACTCTGTGTCTCTCCTCCATGCAGTTGACACAACACCAAAGCATCCCTCTCAGTCTACAGTTTGTCAGAAGGGAACTCCTAACTCTGCCTCCAAAACCAAAGATAAAGTAAATAAGAGAAACGAGCGAGGAGAGACTCGGCTGCATCGAGCTGCCATCCGAGGAGATGCCCGGCGCATCAAGGAGCTCATTATCGAGGGTGCAGATGTCAATGTGAAAGACTTTGCAGGTAACCAGCCCGCTGGCAGTACCGGCGGGGCAGCCCACGATCCGTACCTTTTCCTGTGTTTTTAACTTAAAATATAAGAAACGATGTGCACAAAAATACTGAAAAGAGTGGGTTTGTGAAGTCATCGCTCCAGAGTTGAACGGCTGATGCCTGCGGCTTTCTGGGTTTTGTTTTTAAGTACCGAACTTTGGGGTGCCGCTGACGGGGAGCAGCGCAAATGTGAAGGGCGAGGTCGGGCTCCCAGCTGCACCAGCCGAATTAGAGGAGACGGTGACTGTCCTGAGCCTCAGCTCCTTGCCTGGGTGTAATACCACCACCACCTCCTCCTCCTCCTCCTCCTCCTCCTCCTCAGTGCTGTGAAGCTCCTGCTTCCAGTGGTGGGAATGGGGAAAGGAGCCTGGGTGTGGAGCTGCGGCTGCACCCGCGCCTGGGATGGGACCGGCCGTGCGATGGTGAACAGTGCCGTTCGTGCACACCGGTACCAGCGATGGGGCTGAATTAGCATGAGGCAGCCTTTCTTCCAGCACGTCCGAGAGCTTGACTTTGCTCTTTGCTGTTCTCTTCGCACGATTTTGGGGCTATAAATAGATATGCGTGTTCCTCCGCCTGTATGATTAATATCAGTGCTAGACTGAGCTATCAGTTGTGATTAATTCTGGTCACAGGTGCCCCTTTTTAATGCTCCCAAGTGAAGGTAACGGAATGAGCTCCCACGACGCTATCAGCAAAATACCGAAGGAGCCACGTACATTCGCTGGGAAACTTCAAAACAGTTTCTGCTTAAAAATAGTCTGTTTGAACAAGATAAAATATTTCGTTCTGTGTTCTTCGGAGGTTTGTTTGAGAACTAGAGCCACTGTTACTGGGGAGACCTGCTGTTTGGTTTCTCCCCGAGCCAGGGGCCTGTTTTGCGGCGGCATGGCTGCTTGCTTTGGAGAGCACACAGAAAATATTTGTGAGGTCCGTGTGGGGGATGTTTCGGAGCGATGTCTGCAGTTCAGAGCTCAGTCCTAATCTGGGCAGCAGTGTTTCCCTTACAGAGGAGTTGGAAGGGGAAAGGATTTGAGACCTGCCTTCCGCACGGCATCAGCAATTCTCTTAATTTCCTACAAAAAACTTTGCCTTTCCATTCCCCGGGGCTGTGTCCGTTCTGGCAGGTGATCTGTCTGTAGCAGATTGTGTGACCAGAAGGAAAAGAGGGGTTCATTCAGCTGCCGCCTGGTTGGAGTAGCAAGGCAGAAGTGCAGGTTTCTTCCTGCTGTGCCATGGGAGCTGGGCAAACGAGACCATCTCCTTGGCCATCAGAGCCACAGACCCCTTGCCACGTGGGCATCTGCAGCGTCTGTGGATGGCGGTTACTTGCCACCACCTCTAACTCTCCACGACGGTGATGTCCGTGTTCTGAGTGTCCCTTTGCTTGCAGGCTGGACGGCATTGCACGAGGCGTGCAACCGGGGTTACTACGATGTTGCAAAGCAGTTGCTCGCTGCGGGTGCCGAAGTCAACACGAAGGGGTTGGATGATGACACCCCGCTGCACGATGCAGCGAATAACGGGCACTTCAAGGTAGGTTTTTGCTGGATTTCATAGCTGTGTTTTTAATGACCTTTTTTTCTTTTCCTTGTGCTTCAAGCAGCCAACTGTGCAGATACAGAGATTGTGGTTATTTTATTATCATTTGCTGCTGATAGCCACGTAGGGGGCAAGAATTTCCCTGCCTCAGTGCCATTGAGTGTTTTACTTGATGTTCCCCTGTGCAGGGGGATAGTTCATCCTTCTTCTTCTGGATGAGGGGAGGGAACATGGCTTCGTGTCTTGTTGTTCTCCCTTCTTTCCTGCCCAGGTTGGTTCGTGTTGCTGTGTTTTGTCTCCTTTCTTACTGATGTCTGTTAGTACCATAAGGCGCGTCCTGAGGACAGACTGCTTGAGGACATCCCCCTTCTAGTTCTATATGAAAGTTGTGCAAAAAGCCTGGAATCGAAACATCGTGAGCATCTTCAAGTCTCGATTTCTGTTCTCAGGTGGTGAAATTGTTGCTACATTATGGAGGGAATCCTCATCAAAGCAACAGGAAGGGCGAGACACCTCTAAAAGTAGCTAATTCTCCCACCATGGTGAATCTGCTCCTGGGCAAGACCACGTACCCCTCTAGCGAAGAGAGCTCAACAGGTGAGATTGACCTTTACGTGAACATGGGAGTGATGTTTGTGGCCTGCAGCTGTCTGTTAATACAGAGACGTTAAGAGGACAGTGAAGTTAGACTCTTGTCAGAATATCTGCACGCTGCTGCCACGGTCAGGAGTCCATCTGTAGCTGTAACCCAAATTCAGACAACATAACTACCAGCCTTTAGCTCCGGGAGCTCTAGCTGTTTGCCCTGGAAGCCTACGTTGAGATCACTTGCCTGGTGCAATCGAGATGTAGGATTGGAAGACAATTGCAGGTAAATGGATGTCTTACCTTTGAAATGCGGGTACTATGCCAGCTTGTGCGTAGAGAGGAGGAGGTTTGCGTGCACGTCGTGTGTTCCCATCCCTCCCCGGTCGGGGGGCACGGCGCTCGGCTGTACCAGTGCTGACATTTCAGGTTGTGCTCCGGGGCTGTCCCTCAGCAGAGCGCCCTGCTAGAGCCTGTCCCGCGAGTGCCACCATTGTGCTGTGCCAGGTGGGACACGCTGCAGGTTTTAATTAGTGCTAATTGGAGTTCCAGTCTTATGGGGAGTCTGGGCCTGTCCTGTTCGCAGTCATAACCCTGTTAAAAAGTTCTCTTGATAGACCCTGGATGTTGTTTCGGGGAACACCCCATGCGGGTCTGAGACTGGATAGCTGTCCCGTTCTAAAAGATCTCCCTACCTGGCGTTTCGAGCTTTCAGCTGCAAACTTGGCAAAGGCTGGGTGAGGCAAGGGGGCAGCAGGGCCGTTTGCAGGGGTTCACGTCTGCAGCACACTGGTGATGTTCCCTCCCCGAAGCCCCTCGCAGCCCTTAACGCGTTGTTGTTCTCTCTCTGCAGAGACCTCGGAAGAGGAGGATGCCCCTTCCTTCGCTCCCTCCAGCTCTGTTGATGGCAATAACACAGACTCAGAGTTTGAGAAGGGTTTGAAGCACAAGCCCAAGGCCCAGGAGCCCCCCAAAACCATCACCCCGGTGAAGGATGAGTATGAATTTGATGAGGACGATGAGCAGGACCGGGTCCCGCCAGTCGATGACAAACATTTGCTGAAAAAGGATTACAGAAAAGAGACTAAAGCAAACAGTTTCATTTCCATACCCAAAATGGAAGTGAAAACTTATACTAAAAATAACACAATTACACCAAAGAAAGCTGCCCACCGCATCCTGTCGGACAGCTCGGACGAGGAGGAGACCAGCGTTGCTGTGGGGACGGGGGAGAAGCTGCGACTCTCGACCCACTCGATATTGCCCAGCAGCAAGATTCGGGAGCCCGCCAGCACAAAGCCGCCCAAGGAGAAAAGCAAAGTAAAAAAGAAGCGGAAGAAGGAGACAAAAAGCAAAGAGGTTCGGTTTGGCAAAAAAAATGATAAATTTTGTTCCTCTGAATCAGAGAGTGAAAACGTGGAGAGTGAGGAGGATGATAGAGACTCTCTTCAGAGCTCTAGCTGTGTAAAGGACTCCAGGCTAGTGCTAAAGGAATCCTCCTTGTTTAACTCTCTGTCTGCCTCATCGACCTCTTCTCATGGGAGTTTAGCATCCCAGAAACATAATCCTAATCTCACAGAACAGCACTCCAAGCACTGGAGGACGGACAATTGGAAAACCATATCTTCTCCAGCTTGGTCAGATGTCAGTTCCTTATCGGACTCCACCAGGACGAGACTGACGAGCGAGTCAGACTACTCGTCCGAGGACTCGAGCTTAGAGTCGCTAAAGCCAGTCAGGAAGAAGCCAGAGCACAAAAAGAAAAACACCCCACACAACACTGTTTCTGAGAAAAAGAATTCATTCCATAGCAATGTGGATGGAGCAATTCCAAAGCTGGACAAGGAGGGGAAGGTTGTTAAAAAGCATAAAACAAAACACAAACATAAAAACAAGGAGAAGGGGCAGTGTCCCATCAGCCAAGACGTTAAAATAATCAAAACGTTTTCTTTTGAGTTTGAGGACTCTAAACAAAAGCCTGAGAAAGGCTTGATAGTAGAGACAGAAAATCCAGTCGAAAACAAATTGAAAGTGTTAAAGCATGAGCGAGACCACGGTAAGAAGGAGGAAAAGCTCCCCAAAGGTAAAGCGGAGGAGAAGGAATGGTTGTTTAAAGATGAGACTGGAAAATCCTCGAAAGAGGAGAAATCATTAAGAAAAGTCAAAGATGGTAGTAAAGACATGAGCAAATCCTTCAGAGAAGGATTAAGTAAATCAGAAAAAGAGAAACCTGTAAAGGAGAAGTCTCCCAAAGAGGAGAAGCCGAGAATACACAAGGAGGAGAGAAAGAAGAAGTCGAAGGACAAGCAGTCAAAATCTGAGAAGAAGAATGAGCTGAAGGAGGAGAAGGTTTCTAAACTAGAGAAAGAAAAATCCTTCAAGGAGGAGAAAGAAAAATGCAAAAAAGAAAAACTTTACAGGGATGAGTCTGGGTTTGATGAGTTTAATAACAAAAACCAATTTCCCGAAAGCGAGGACACGAAGTTCAGCCTTTCGGATGATCAGCAGGAGAGGTGGTTTTCGGACTTGTCTTCTGATTCATCCTTCGATTTCAAAGGTGAGGATAGCTGGGATTCTCCAGTAACAGATTTCAGGGAGATTAAAAATGACACCGTGGCAAAACTAATCATAGAACCCGTGAAAGAGGAAATTAAAGACAAGAAAAAGGAAAACAAAACGAAAGAGAAGAAGGAATACAACGAGAAACGTAATGAAAAGGACACTTTCTTAAAGAAGAAAGAGAGGGACTACGTGGACAAAAGCTCCGAGAAGAAAAAGGACCAAACGGACAGACACAAAATTACTCCTAGTTATTTGCCTGAAAAGGATAAGAAAAGGAAGGATTCTGCGGAGAGTGTCAAGGAGAGGAAAGAAAAAGATACAGGTGAAACCAACAAAGACAGGAAAGATTCCTCTGACGGCTCTAAAGATCGAAAAGATACCAAAACGAAGCAGGAGGAGCCCTATCGAGATGACTTTAAAGAATACGGATGCGAAACGTTCTTCAAGGATAAGTCTGACCCCGAATTCAGTGGTAAAACTCTGGAGACTTGGGAGAGGCACCATTCTGGGAAGGAAAAGGAGAAGAAGGATGCTCCCGATAAAGAAAAAAAAGAAAAGGTGAAGCCAGAAAAATACAAGGAAAAATCCAAAGAGGGTGACAAGGAGAAAAATGAAAAAGCTGCTCCTGAGAAAATCCTGAAAGACAAAGAACTAGACAAGAGTTTCAAAGAGAAAAAAGAAACTAAAGAGAAATACAAAGACCTGCACAGCAAGGACAAAGAGAGGAAGAGTTCTTTCGACCAGGTTAAAGAGAAGAAAGAGAAAAACTTCTCCACGGATCGAGAGGACTTCTCCGAGAAAAAGGATGAGAAGAAAGGCAAGGAGAAAAGCTGGTACAGCATTGCAGACATCTTCACCGATGAAAGCGAAGATGAGAGGGATGATTACAGCTTGACTGGGTTCAAAGTCGGCGACTCTGCTGGGAGCGAAATGCATCGGCTGGACAGTCTGCAGGAGAAGGACGACGGCGCGGCTGCTGAGAAGGAGCTGTACCCCGACAAGCACCGCAAGTACTCCTCCGACCGGCAACATTCAGGAGAGAAGCAGAAGGATAAGGACTCCAAGGAGAAGAAAAAGGACAAAGGAACATCGGAAGGGGGAAAAGAGAAGAAGGAGAAGAGTTCCTTCGAAAAACACAAAGAGAAGAAAGAGAAAGACTCTAACGAGAAGTACAAGGACAGGAAAGACAGAACGTCCATAGATTCCAATCAAGAGAAGAAAAACAAGCAAAAGCTCCCGGAAAAGGTTGAAAAGAAACATGCCAGTGACGACAAGGTGAAAAGCAAGCACAAGGAGAAGCCGGATAAAGAGCATTCCAAAGAGAAAAAGTCTTCGAAGGGAGGGGAGTCTGAGAAGAGCCTGCTGGAGAAATTGGAGGAGGAGGCTCTGAATGACTACAGAGATGACTCCAACGACAAAATCAGCGAGATCTCTTCTGACAGCTTCACGGATAGAGGGCAAGATCCAGGACTGACCAGCCTCTTTGAGTCTTCGAACCTCTCTCTTACTGATGCTGCCGAAGAAAAGTTTAAGGACTCTCTCCCTTTACCGTGCTTGCAGGACAAACTCAAGGAGAAGGAGAGACACAGACATTCCTCATCTTCATCAAAGAAAAGTCACGAGAAAGAAAAAGCAAAGAAGGAGAAGACGGAGAAAAAGGAAAAAACAGAAGAATTCAAAGACTCCAGCAGCAGAAAGGATTCCACTCATTATGAAAAAGATTTCTCTGTGGATGGGGAGGCTTTTAGCACTTCCTACAACATGAAGGCAGAGCCTGATGAGGAACCAGAGAAAAGCATTGATTACTTATTTTCTGAAAAGAAAGATAAAAATGATTCTGAAAGAGAGCTGTCAAAGAAGGCGGAAAAAGAAAAGACTTACGGTTCCAGCGCCATCAGCACAGTTAAAGAGAAAAAGAAGCGAGATAAACACAAGGAAAAATGGAAAGAGGAAAAGGAAAAGCATAGAGACAAACATGCAGATGGTTTCTTCAAACATCACAAGGACGAGCCAAAGTCAACGCTTAAAGAGAAGGACAGTCCTCAAGTTACCACCTTTAAAGATAAATCAAAGGAGGACAACCTCAAATTCAGCGAAACCAAACTGAAGGAGAAGCTCAAGGAGAACCAAGAGAAAGACAAATCGGAGTCGATAAAAATAAGCAATGGGAATGAAAAAATAACCCTGTCCAAAGACAGCAGCAAGAAAGATGCCAGGCCAAGGGAGAAACTTCTGGGAGACGGTGATTTGATGATGACCAGCTTTGAGAGGATGCTGAGCCAGAAAGACCTGGAGATCGAGGAGCGCCACAAAAGGCACAAAGAGAGAATGAAGCAAATGGAGAAAATGAGGCACAGGTCTGGAGACCCCAAATTAAAGGACAAACTTAAGAGCTCGGAAGACGTGCGCAAGAGGAGTCTGGATCTGGCGACAAAGAAGCCGTTAACGCTGGATACTCAGCTCAAGGACAAGAAACTTAAAGAGTTGGGTCCGCTGACTCCTATACTGTCACCGGAAAACAAGGCACAGCCTGCTGTTGGGACAGACTCTAAGGACTGGATAACGGGTCCTCAGCTGAAGGAGATCCTCCCGGCGTCTCCCAGGCCGGATCAGAACCGGCCGACGGGAGTCCCGACCCCGGCATCCGTTGTCTCTTGTCCAAGCTACGAGGAGGTGATGCAGACGCCCAGGACTCCTTCGTGCAGCAACGAAGACTACACGGACCTGATGTTTGAATGCGCGGACTCGCAGCACTCGCTGCCCATATCCACGATGTCCATGAACGCCTGTTCTCCATCCTTCTTCGACAGGTACGCGAACGTTTCCGGTGGGCTCCCCGAGAATCCGAGTCAGACCCCGACTCGTACCATACCCTCCACGAACCTTTATCGTTCCATCTCGGTTGATATCAGAAGGGCGCCTGAAGAAGAATTCAGTGTCGGAGATAAATTTTTCAGACAGCAAAGTGTCCCGGCGACATCAAATTACGACTCTCCAGTGCAGCATTTAATGGAGGAGAAAGTTCCCCTTCCTTCCGTTCCTGCTGAGAAGTTCCAGTGTTTATCTCCTGGTTATTACTCGCCAGATTACGGGGTTTCATCACCAAAAGTGGAAGCTTTGCACTGTGCGCCAGGAGCTGTCAGCGGAGTCGCCCAGTCGCCCGAAAGTGTCTTTTCTGGTTTACAAGCAAAATCCTCCCCTTCGCACAGAGATGAACTGCTGGCTCCTTCGGTAGAAAGTGCTCTTCCCCCCGACCTCGGCATGCCCTTGGACACCACGGAGGAGCAGCAGGCTACTGCCTCCATTATGCCGCCAGAATCTACCTACTTACCACCAATTGAAGAAAACCATTTTAGTTCAGGTATGCCAGAACAAAACAATATAGACTGGGATAACCCTCCCTCCAGAAACTCTGACGCCGCCATTCCTCCCAGCCTGATGGGTAACCCGGCAGAGCACTCCGTCAGCTGGTCCATGGGCTCAGAGCTTCTGATGAAATCTCCCCAGAGGTTTTCCGAGTCCCCTAAACCTCCGCTCTGCTCCCTAGAGCCAATTCATCCTACACCGGTCGCCTTCATTCCCACAGACACTTCCTACCCCGTTTCTCCCATATCTTACCCTCTGTCAGTGTCCGAACCGGGGCTCGACGAAGTCAAGGAGGATGCTGAGGAAGCGGTTCCAGCAGAAATAGCGAATGCCGAAGAGCAAGCTCCGTACATGTCCCCTACTAGGTTAGACACGTTCTTCAATAACTGCAAGCCTCTTCCAGAAGAAGCACCTGAGATACCTCCAGAGCCCCCTTGTATGCCAGCAGAACCTCAGGCAGAAGTTGTTAGCGCGCCAGAAAACAACTATTTGGAAAACAATAACGCTGCGCCTGCAAGTACAGAGGAGGCAGTAACGTGGCCTGATCCCTTCACCAATACAGAAGACGACTTGGACCTTGGCCCCTTCTCGCTACCAGAGCTGCCGCTCCAACCTAAGGATGTTGCAGAGACAGAGATGACGGAGGCAGAAGCAGCAGAAGAAAGCCCAGCAGCAGCTTCAGAAGCAAGCGCTGGGATCATTAAAGCGAGCGCCTCCGTAATAGCGTCCGGTGAGCCGGAGGAGCCGCCAGCCAGCCAGGCCACTGCTGTCCTGCCCGTGGAGACGGAGCCACAGGCAGAGGAGCAGAAACCAGAAGTGGCTGCACAAGAGGCCGCCTCAGAAGCGCTGAACGTCGCTGAGGAAAAAGGAGCGGAGGACTCGGAAGCACAGATTTTCCAGCAGACCCCGTCCGAGTCTGCTCAGGCGGAGAGCAAAGAGGTGGAGGCCGTGCACGAAGACCTGTCTTCTTCTGGTGGGGTGGCAGAGAGCAGCTCCCAGACCTGTCCCCCGCCGGTGGCCACCGCCGAGGGCAGCGTTTCACAGGAGGGTGCTGCGGCACGCGGTGGGAGCCAAGTCCCTTCCTCCCAGGCAGACGTGCCTCCGGGCAACGCTCAAGCAGAAATCGTTGAACCAGTACAAAAACCAGTAGCAGAAGCTCCCAAGCTGCCCAAAATAGAAGAGATTCCTCAGCGGATTACCAGGAACCGGGCTCAGATGCTCGCCAACCAAAACAAGCAGAACGCCGCCTCTTCGGAGAAGGAATTTCCTCCTGTTTCTGCGCCCGCCACACGTGCCAAAGGCCGCATTACGGAGGAGGACGATTCCCAGGCTCAGCACCCGCGCAAGCGCCGGTTCCAGCGCTCCAACCAGCAGCTGCAGCAGCAGATCAACACGTCCACCCAGCAGACGAGGGAGATGATACAGCAAACACTGGCAGCTATCGTAGACGCTATAAAACTGGACGACATTGAACCTTACCACAGTGACAGGTCCAACCCCTACTTTGAGTACCTCCAGATCAGGAAAAAGATTGAAGAGAAGCGGAAAATCCTCTGCTATATAACTCCCCAAGCTCCGCAGTGCTACGCTGAATACGTCACCTATACAGGCTCCTACCTGTTGGATGGCAAGCCTCTGAGCAAGCTCCATATTCCCGTGGTGAGTCACCTTCTCTCTTTAAACCGCAGCATCAGGGACTGTCCCCTCCCTTGCTGCACAGCCAGGTTGTCCCCTCTGCACCGCGAGCGCCCTTGCAATGCCAACGGTGCCCCAGCCGTGGCTTTAGCCTGCTTTTAGAACATGCTCATAACCACGAGTCCAAGCCTCGGTAAGTGGATGGCTGCGTGATAAACGCATCCTCTGAGATGCTGTATTTTTGCAGAGAAGACCTTGGGCTGTGCTTAGGAACCTGAGATTTGTTCAGGCTTTAGAGCAAGTTTGTGTGAATCCACTGGATTTGAGGCTGGAAAGCAAAACTGCTTTTACGAGCAGTATAGCAATTGGATAATGAACTTAGAAAAAACGAAAAAGATGGCTCTTAACTCCTGCCTTCATTTTCCCAAGCTCTGGTATTTGACTTGCCGATAGCACTCGCTCCTTGGCAATGGGATCTGCATATTGCTGCTGTGCTGCATGAATGGGCTTGCTAATACAAATGCATCAATAAACTTAATGCTGCAGGCAGTAAATCCGGGATCCAGCCTGGAGGAGGAGGGTCGATACGACCGGCCACGTCAGGCTTCGTTCCCTGCTGCGGGCTGGGTGAAATACCCTGGTCTGCAGGTATTTCTGTTGCAGTGTAGTCCATGTATGCATTACTGTTCGCACGAGTTAATACACGCTTTGCCTGCCCGAGCACCGCAGTGGTTGGAGCCTGTGTTCACATCTGCTTCTTCCTTCCGAGACTAACCCAGAGCCACCTGCCCCCCTGTCCTGCAACTTGGGCTGAGCTCGAGGAGCGCCTTGCTCCCCAGGGAAGCGCAGGACAGGTCAGGACACAGGCACCCTTCCCGGTGCTCAGACGGGGCTGCTCACGGCAGTACTTCTCTGCGGTATCATCCCCTTCGTCAGACATGCTCAGACCCCTTTCCAAACTGCCCTTGCAGCATCGGGGGTGATTTAGGCTCTGGTTCTGCAGGCTGAGCTCGTCTCTCGGCACTGGACACCTCTTGCCCTGTTGTCTCGCCCCTCGCTGTGGTCTGAGCACTGGCAGGACGTTGTCCTTTGCTGCCTGCCTGCTGAGGAGATAGGCAGACTTTCTCCTCCGTCAAGCTCCGTGGGGTGGCACCGACTCCCTCTCCGAGCCCTCGGCCAAGGTGCATTTCAGCTCCGTGGCCGTGCCGCAGGCAGGGCTCTGCGTGGCAGGGGGAGCAGGCAGCCCCCGCGGGCTGTGCACCAGGCAGTATCGCTGGCTCTAACCCTCTGCTGTCGTGTGCCCGCAGATCGCCCCGCCGCCGTCGCTCGCGGAGCCTCTGAAGGAGCTCTTCAAGCAGCAGGAAGCCGTCCGGGGGAAGCTGCGGCTCCAGCACAGCATAGAGCGGGTAAGGGAGCGCACCGGGGAAACTCCTGCTGGGGAAGAGGTCCCAAATTTCCTCTGCTGGGGAAACCGAGGCTGCCACACTCACTGCTTCGTTTGCTCTTCCTCAGGAGAAGCTCATCGTCTCCTGTGAGCAGGAGATTTTGAGAGTTCATTGTCGGGCAGCAAGGACTATTGCCAACCAGGCTGTGCCCTTCAGTGCCTGCACCATGCTGCTGGACTCCGAGGTCTATAACATGCCTCTAGAAAATCAGGTCAGTGCCTGTCCTGGTGGTGAAGAAGTGTCTCAGAGGTGCTGTGCAAGACCCCGAGGGAGACGGTGCTTTTGTGGACAGAGGGGGAGGGATGCAGGCAGGAGTTACTAATGCTCTCCCTGCTCAGGTGCCTGTCACCCACCGCGGCACACAGATGCAGGACATCCTGCAGGAGCCCTCCCCAGCACGTGCCTGATCTGGCTCAGTTTCTGGTGTCGCGTGTTCTGGGATACCCCACGTGTGTGCCGGGGAAGGAAATACGTCTGGGAACACGGGGATGCAGGAAGCATTGTCTCTTTAGGAGCAGAGATGACTCACGTTTATCAGTGAGTCTCAGCACCCTCTGCCTTTCTTCTTGATCAGGATCATCTGCACACTTGAAAGGTTTATTTTACTACACTCTGGGTTGTCTTTTCCTGTTGAAGGAAGGGGAGAGCGCCATTAAATTGATTTGTGTCTGAATAGTGGCTTTGAAAGAGCCAGACTCTGTCTCGCAGCCCACAAAAAGTGGTCGTTTCTTTCAATTTTGTGTCGTTCTGTGCTGGAGAAGGGGGAATCGTGTCCGGTTTCTGCAGCCGGTGGCCGTGCGGCTGCCGTGGTCCTGAGCCATCCCACCAGCACCCTCTGCAGCCTGCGCCCTGCAGCTGCCGCCAGCCCGGCTGCTCGGGGAAGCACGCTGCTGCGTTGCAGGAGGGATCCTGCGCAGGGACAGGAGCCTGGAATTTATTAGTGACCTGGCTATTGATCCAGGAGCCTGGATTTATCCCTCGGCATTTCCCAGCCAAGTGTCTGTGCTTCTACAGCGAAGACGTCACGATCTTGGGCATGAACCGAAGCAGACAGAGAGGTGTGGGTGCTGTGACGGGCTGGCACAGACAGATTCTCTGCAAAGCGAGTAAAAATGGGGAGTGTGTGCACACACGCGTGCGTGCATCTCTATCGGAGGCTGAAGCCCCTGGCAAAGGGCTGCAAGAGCAGCTGGGAGCAGCGCGCTCTATCCTCCCTCCCTGCAGGCGCCTTTCTTGTGTCTGATGAGTGTGTGCCCTACGAGGGGTTTGAACAGGCCTGTTAGACCTGTGACTGCTTAAAGTAACAAAAAAAAAAAATCTACCATGTAATTCCCTTTTGCTGTCTTTTGCTCAGGGAGACGAAAACAAATCGGTCAGAGACCGTTTCAACGCGCGACAGTTCATTTCCTGGTTGCAAGATGTGGATGACAAGTACGATCGAATGAAGGTGAGAGGCGCGAGAGCCCCGGTGCTGCGGGCCGCCGCCGCGGCGCGTGGGCAGCAGCAGGTCCTGCCGCTCTGCCTCCTCCAGGAGGGGTTTTCCTGAGAGGGGTCATGGCTGTTGCTGTAGCCTGGAAGCTGCCGTGGTGGTTTCCAAAAATCTGCTGGGAGCCAGTGTCCCGAGGTGGCCTGGGCAGCGTTACGTGATGGGGGACGCTCCTGTGCACGGCATGGCTGGGCGCTGGGAGCCTCCGCGGGGACTATGGGAGCGCAGTTGCCTCTACTGGTTCCAAAAAGGGGGAAGGGAGCCACGTTCTGCTTCGGGTTGCCTGGCTGGCTGTTATCCGTGCCATATGGTCTGGAGCTTTCTCGGTCAGTTAAAACGCTCGGGGCCTGCTCTTTGCCAGCAACAGATGCTGCGGCAAGCTCAAAACCTATGCCAGACCTCAAGGTGGCAGGAGCCCCTGCAGTGATTTGCGGAGTGCTCTGCGGAGCTCTGGGTGGCAAACTCTGGCACGGTAGGGAGCAGGGACGATTGTGCTTTCAGCTGGTGACGCGGAGGGAGTTGGCAGCTCCCAGGAAGGGAGCAGGACCCTGCTCTCGGGCAGCCGAGGGCCGCTATTGGGGCCGATGGGGACTGTGCTGAGGCTGTCACCAGTGGGGTCAGTGCCCTGAGTGCTTACGAGCCTTTAAAAGCCGCCCCACAAGGCCCTTTGGGCCTGCCCCTGCTCCTGCTGGAATTGGGCTCTGCAGACGTCCCAAGTCCAGGTTTCCTTCCTGCAAGGATGCGTGTGGGGTCCCTCGCTCCGTTTGCTGCTCTGCCCACCGCGATGGCTGCAGGTCCCCGGCCTTCTCCGGGCGGGATGGGCGGCAGGAGCCTTTCCTGCCCTCTCCTGCTCACCCCTCATCTCTGCTTCGTTCTTTTTTCCCCGATCCAGACATGCCTGCTCATGCGACAGCAACACGAAGCTGCCGCCTTGAACGCAGTGCAAAGGATGGAGTGGCAGCTGAAGGTGCAGGAGCTGGACCCCGCGGGGCACAAATCCCTCTGCGTGAACGAGGTGCCCTCGTTCTATGTGCCAATGGTCGACGTGAACGATGACTTTGTGCTCTTGCCGGCATGACAGTTCAAAACCAGGAGACATCACTGAAAACTGGCAAGGACGGGAGCCCTCCGAGGGCGGGCGGTCGAGCTCACATTCACCCTTACCGCTTGCTGATGAATCCCTGGTCAGAGGAGGAGGAAGCAGCTATCGGCAGAAAACAAAACAATAAGAAAAATAATTGCACTTTCTTCACAACGCGTCCCTCGCTTCCGGACTGACGGCAGCTCCGCCGGGCAGCGGGCCGGGGCGCATCTCCTTTCCAACCGGCTGCTGCGGCAGGGAAGCAGCCGGTCTGCGCGGGCAGCGAGCACTCACCGGCCGAGAGACTGGCAGAGGCGTGGAGGGAGGAGGCCAAGGACACCATTTGCGTGTTGCAGAAGCTGCTGAGCGGGGCCAGCAACCACGTGATTCATGTACTTGTGAACACCGTGATTTCCAGCTCTCTGTTTTCCACCCGTCACGGATCTCCTCGCGGAGAAGCTGCAGTAGGAAACCATGGGGGGAGGGGGGGTGTTTGAGTTTCTCGTTCCATCCTGGGTATGTCTAAAAAACAAACAAACAAACAAACAAAAACAATTAGAAATAAAAAGACAGCGTCCAAGTTGGGCAGACGCGGCTCTGAAGGTGTGGACGGCTCCGGGCTGCGGAGGCGGGGTGCGCCCGCGGCGCCCCGCAGCAGCCGCTCGCCACCGTTTCGGAGGAGCAGAGGAGCCGCCTGCGCACCGTGCGCCGGGGCGGCACGGCCAGCGGCGGGCGGGGAAATGGTGACGCAGAGAAAGGACTTTGCCAACTGTGTTTTTAATGGAGTAAAATCCATGTGGTTTATATATTTTTTTCCTTTAATCTTGGGCATTTCGTTTCTCTTTCTGAGAACATAACTTGAAAACACTACAGAGCCAATACTCATATAAAGAAAAATTGTATCCCATAAAATGCTGTACAGTTTTTATATACATTAACAATGTACTTTTGCTGCCTTCTAGATAATTTATTTTGCAACACATTACTGCACAGTTGTAAATAACTTATGTACTGTAACATCACTTTCAGTTATGTGTAAAGAAATAAATAAATTAATTAAAATTACCTTTGTATGTACAGTTCACCCTAGGCAGCACTTTCCCCGTCAAGGAAAAAATAAGGGCCAAGGCGCTGTGCGGTGTTACTTGGAAGCCCGTCGGATGCGCTCAGGTACGCACAGGTAGTCCGGCCCGCGGTCCGTGTTGCAGAGATCCCCGGATGCTGACCCGATTTTTAACACCGCGTCATTTTTCTCCTCTTTCCCCTGCCCTTTTGCGTTCGGTGGAATTGGAAACACGGCTGTGCCGACCCTGCGGCTGTGCTGACCCTGTGGCCGTGCAGCCGGTTGTGGTGGGGTGGACCACGGGGAGAGGGGGACCCCCCCGTGCCACTTGCCAGTGGGGGCACAGAGCAACGTGGCGAATGACGTTTGGGCTCGGGCTGGTGAGTTTTATGGACCCTGCGTAGCCGTAGCGGCTGCGAGTCAAGGAGCTGGTGTTTTGGGGCTGCAAAGCTTGGAGAAGGACGGCTGGAGCCCGGCTCTGCCTGGGGGTTGCAGGTTGTCGTGCTGCGGCATCGGTGCTCGGTGCTTTCTGGATCAAGGGGCCGGCTGCCGGTAGGGCAGGCAGGGAGGTGGCTTCCTGGCAGCTGGGAGGGTGCTGCTGGGGTGAGCTGGACCCCAGGAGCCTGCGGCAGGGCTTGCAGCCAGCCGTGCTTCGTGCTGGGGTGCTGCTGCCCCGTGTGCCTGGGGACGGGCGCCTGCCGGGCTCCCAGAGTGCTGCACCAGCCACCGCCGCGCTCCCAGCCACCTCCTTTTCTCTTCTGTCCTCCTTTTTAATACCGAACCTCAGAAATCAGTTGGGTGGATCACAGCTGCCCCGTGGGCTGAATTCATTCTTGCTCGTGGGACCTCGCTGGATGCGGCTGGTAAGGAAGGTGCCGCATGGCACACGGTGCTCCCGGCTGCGCCTGGCTGGGGGCAGCCCCACCACGCACGCTCCATGCGCGCTCCACGTGCTCTCCACATTCGCTCTGTGCGCGCTGCACGTGTGCTCCCTTGTTCGCAAGCACTGGCCTGGCTCAAATTGCTTTTCTGAGCTGTAAAACCTGGATGGAGCTAGCAGGGTGCTGCTGCCAGCCAGGCGGGCTCCGCCGGAGGGGAAGGGGAGCCCTTCCTCTTGCAGAGGATGGAGGCCTTGGCTCGTGTAGAGCATGGTGGGAGCCCGGCCCCGGTGTTTGCACCCACGCGGAGACCAGAGAAGTCTGGAATCCCACGGAAAGATCGTGCCTGGGTCTGGCAGGAGGAATTGCACCGTGCTGTGCTCAGCCCCCAGCGTGCCCCTCTCCTCCGCAGCCTGGGGGAGGCTCGGAGAGGCTTCACCTGGCTGGGGACGCATGCTGCGCAAGTGTGGGGCTGGGGACGCCACGCTGCGTGGGTTCACGGGGCTGGGGACGCACGCTGCGTGGGTTCACGGGGCTGGTCTCTGCTGGGGCTGCTCCGTGGTGGGAAGGAGCCACTGGTTTGGTGATACCCGACTTGCTTTTGGGCTGGGTGCCAGCTCTTCCTGCTGCCGTGTGCCGGCACCGCAGCCGCTTCTGCGGGGGATTGCGCTGGACGTGCAGCTCTTGGTGGAGCCGTAACCCAGCCCGGGCTTAATGCAGTTGGCAAAGTCAATCCTCAAGCACCAGCTCGCAGGGCCGTGGCTGGAGAGCGATTCAAGTGCCTCTTCCGAGACCTCTGTGCCTTGCTTGCACCTGCTGCCCGACCTTTCCCGGCGGGCAGGAAGCCCGGCTGCCCGCGCCCCCGCGCCGCCTCTGCCCGCAGCTGCCGTCCCCGTGCTGGTGCAGCCGGGGCGAGGGGCTGGCCCCCACGGACGCCCGCTGTCAGCGACTGGTTCTCCTGCTTCTTCTGTTCAGTCTTGCCGGGTGCGCGTGCTGGTTCGACGTCTCGGCTGCTGCTTTTCGAAGCGGGGAGGTTACAAACGCCGTTTGGCTCCTCTTCCTCTGCTGGCGCGGCTTGGCTGGGGGACCGGAGGGGATTCGCTGAATCCAAGACCGCTTTTCAGCCCCGTTCGCCACATTCGGCAGTGCCGGCTCTTGCTCAGTGCAGGCAGCCCCATGTGTACGATACTCTGCAGCTGAGGGGGTCTGGGGGCATCCAAACCCTCGGTGGGGTGCAGGCAGCAGAGGCTCACGCTACCGGCATCAGGGCAGCCACGCAGGTCCCCCCCCAGCAGACGAGCGCTCGCTGTGCCAGGACACCTCCGCATCCGGCTCCCCCCTCGCTGCCGCCAGCTTTGCAGCTGGTTGAGGAATTTTCCACAGTCCTTGAGCCGGGGACCTCGAGGGTTTCACTCCACCACATCGCAGCGGCTTCATAAGAGCCGGGGTGTCCTGCCTTCCCCTGCCCGACCCCCGGCTCCTGCCTTGGCACCGGGGGCCCGTTGCCGGACCAGCAGCACTGGCGGGGACCAGGGCTCACCGCCGGCAGAGCGGGATGGGCAGTTTGCCGTAGCAGCCATGCCCTGACCGGAGCCAGAGTGGATTTTCCCCCCCCGACCTCACCCAGGGCTGCCGGGTCGGGGTGGGCAACCAGTGCAAGCGCCGGGGCTGGGGCTGGGGGGCTGCTTCTGCTCCAGAGGTTTCTTTTGACAGAACACAGGGAAGTGCCCACAGTAACAGTTCTTTTTTAACTCATTTCCAGCCCTGCTCGCTCTTTTGTTAAATAACCGTAAATGAATCTCTGTGAGCACGGAGAGACCTTTAATTAGCCGTGTAAAGCAAGAAAACTCCCATACTCTCTTCTGACCCCGCTGCTGGGAGGCTCGGCACTGCGCGGGGGTGAGTTTTCCTCCCGGTGCTGCTCCTCTGGGCCACGTACGCAGGTGCCGATACCTCCCAGGCCAGGTCCCACCTTCTCTTGGCGCTGGTTGAGCTTGCGCGGCAGTGCGTGGGCCGAGCAGCGGCGAGGTGTAACGCACCCGTGTCTTTTTTACGCCATCATTTGTGTACACGGTGCTGGGCACCAAGGGCCCTGCACCGCCGCAGCACCCCCATCCTTTTCGGCTGTGCAACGTCCCGCGGAGGGAAGCAAAAAGCGAATGCAGAGGTGATTTTCTACCGTCGCATGTGCAGAGCTGAGCGCCGGAGCGATGCTGCTGTCCCTCAGAGATCGTGGTCGTAAATAAATTTTAAAAAGAGGGAAAAAAAGCTTGTTTGCAGCTTGGCCGCTTGGCTGGCTCTTCCCACGGGCTCACCGCGGCGCTGGGTGCGAGTGGGGCTCTGACCAGTTCCCTTCCCGAGGCGGCCAGACCCCACCGGCCCCCTTTGAGGTTTAGGGGGACCAGGGTGCATTTGTGGGGGAGCCTGGCCGCACCCCTGGGACCCCTGGCACGACCTGGACCCTGGGGTCCCCCAGTGCCAAGAGGGTGCCTTGGCCTGGAGCGCCATGGAGAGGGGGCTGAACCGGGCTTG